>OMNN01032662.1:0-10390 GCA_900302755.1 Chromis chromis | reverse complement strand
CATAGTTATAAATAGACATTTTTTCCATGAAAATAATCCCCACTTGTCTTAAAGTAGCTTAGATGTAACTCTACACTGGTGCTTCCTTTAGAATGTGCAGATTTATGACTCTTTCTCCATTCACCGCTCTGTTTCTCACTGCACTTTGAGCACACCAGCTCACCTACTACTCTGCTCAAACACTGTAAAACTACTCTGTGCTACACAATAGCAAGTTGTATACACTGCAGTTTCAAGGTGCCATGGTGTCGACTACTTATTTGGCTCATGATGTGGCATCCAGCACATAAAAAATACAATGTGGACATGTTAACAAGATTTTCACTGGAGGGGGTCTTTAAAGGTCCCTGGTACATCTGCATGAAATATCAACTAGTGGCAGCTTCAATCCAGAAGTGCTAGAGCCATTTCCAGCTTTGACAACCCTTCAATTTCTCTTTTCACATATGACTGAACACATAACAGCAGCTAGATGGCTTAACAGTTGTTTCTTGGTAGGCTGAAGCCATCAGGTTATGCAAATGTCCTTGTTAAGCCCAGGAGCTGTTGTTGCGCCTGCGCTTGGTGGCTTTCCTTGTTAATGAAAGAATGAGGTCCCACCTCAAACTAACAAGACACCAGCAAAAAATAACAGACAGAACATGTTTATGCTGTGATAATGCCTCATGGCTTCCGTTTTGACTGGCCTGTCATTTGGGGCTGAAATCAGTCAACAGAGCTTTATAGTGTGAAAATACAGCATATGTTTTCCCCTCAGACACCCGTCTGATGGGAGACACGCTCACTGCAGATAGAGATGGCATGCAGTGACAAAAGCAAGCCTTGATCTTTTTAATAAACACCGTCATTACCAGCCTATTTGTTTTCCACTGTAGTGTGTCCAGCAGCCCTGAGGAAATAAGGCGTCTGGTTTCTTTCCGAATCAATAAGTACATCTGGTGGATAGAGAGGAGCTCTGTGTTACAATTAGAGGATTTCTTATTCATCTGTAACCAGAGACATGATTTATGATGTGTGGGCAGTGGGGGACAAGATGTGTCCGCCATTCTTAAGCATTTGCTGTCTTTACTCAGTTCATGTCAGTATCTGAAACCTCCATTGAGATGCATTTCAGAGAAAGATTGTAAATTTAATATAAAAAATTGTTTAATTTGTCCATAATTTATCTATTGCTAATTTAAAAATTGCGACGCTTCACAAGTACCACCCTGATTAATAATATATGACCATGTTGGGTTGAGTTGTACATGTGAGTGATTAGGTCAGTGGCAGCCATGCAATTCCCAGAACTATTGAGCCTTGCTGTTGTGGAGCTAAAACCATATATATTTACATTTTGATCTCAGATATATTCTCTGCTTGATGCTCTCTAGGCGCCACATCCAACATTTCATCTGCCTTTTCTATAGCTTTGGTTTTTGATCCCACTTTAAGTCACTCTTGCTTTAAAGTCAATGCCCAGAGATTATCCATTTTAATGAATATCTCCTCTGATGTTTGCCTGCAAAGAAATGCCTCCCTTAATGCACTTTCAGTCAAACAGAGTGTGGCAGTTTTATAAAAACAACTTTAGAAAGTGGTTCAGACTTATTGCCTCAAACCATGTGTTGTAATTCTTGGCAGAAATTTGTTCGAGCTGAAAAAGAAACACAGCGGTTAAGCAGATACACACATTCCAGAGTATTGGGGGTAGATGAACTCTCAAAATTTTAAGGAGGCACTACTATGAGTATTTGTTATTTTTCCAAGTTCTTTGAACATTACCTATGGAGAAATTACATTCTGTTGAAGTTTGTCCTAACTAGAATTAGCAGTGGATCACAGTAAGTAGCACTTCATTGTTCACTGAGTGAACCCAGATGTCTAAAAAATGTAAAACTTTTCAACAAAAGTTGATTTTGGCTTTGCAGTTGTTAGAATGTGGACATAGATTTTATCAGACAGAAGAAGTGAATCCCACTCCTTTTTTTGTACGTACTGTAAGTCCTACAGCGAAAGTTTGTCACACTGTTAAGTCCATATGTATGTAGTATGTAGGCCTTCTTCAGTCATTGACTCAACCTCTAAAAACTCAACTCTTCGTTAGAAATAGAAAATAAGTAAGAACAGACGTGAAGAATAATGACACTGAAAGTTCCAACCTTAATAAGACTGGTTCCCTAGATTTGCTACGTATGAAACCCTGGAAGTCTGAATCCTTACAGTTTCCAAGTGGAAATGTTCAGCCATGGCGTTGACTTCTTATTTTGCTCATAGTGTGTCTTCCAGCATATTAACACCAACATATGCACTCATTCACAAGGTAAAAACTTTGGTTGCCACATTTAACAGTCTAATTTCCCTTGTTAACATGCTAACCCTTGCTAATTAGCGCTTAGCACACAGTATAACCAAGACTAATGAGAATGTCATTAGTTTTGCAAATATTTAGTCATAAACCAGTGCACTGAGAAAAGTGAAATTCTGACCTCGTGCTGATATGAAATGTCACTGGTTCAGCAAAGCAATTACAATATATCCTGGGAGTAATACTAATATCTGAACTAAATGTCATGGCAATCTATCCAGTAGTTGTGGCGCTTTTTTGTTTAACACCACAACTGTCAACCTTATGGTTTTACTTGTGGAAATGTCATCAAATCGCTGAAGATACATTTTTTTGGAATTGTACCAGATTCCATGATCATCTGTCCAATAGTTTTTTTTTTTCAGATGTTTCAGTCTGAACCAAAGTGGTAGACTGACTGACAGGCCAACATTGCCATCCAAAGGGCCATGTTGGTAGTGTGGCTAAAAGAGATAAAAAAACATGATTAAATCTAGCTTTTTTTCTCAACTACTTTCCTTTTACATCTCCATGTGTGGGTGCACTTGCACAGATGTGGGTGATAAAACATGAAAGTATATGTTGTCGTTACTCAGGAGCCCGACCGACTTGCCCCTCTCCTCATTCCGCACTGATAACGTTGAAAGCTCATCCAACCATCTCCAGGCAACTACACCACAGCTGGCGATGGGGAAACTGCTCCACAGCCTCAGTATAGAGGACTCTTCATTAGAATGTCTCCCAGCCAGCATACTGATTACCCCGCTGACTGAGATCTGAAAAAGCCTGTTTTTGACTCTTCCCTCTTTATTCTCTTTCTGCCCATTGGTCCCGACCTCCTGCTGTTCCCTCATCTCAGCCCAAATCAGCCCACAGCACACCTGATGGGACTACCAATATTCTAGCCAGTTTCAAATAGAGCTATCTCTCTATAAACCCTCCACCTTCTATCACCACGGTCAATGCAGTTGATGCATAGCACGGGCAGAGTGTGTACACAGAAACCAGGCCTTTCAGGTATTGTTGGGTTCAAGTCACAATACCAAGATCAAATAGTATTTCAGACGCTGCGTTTGCCCACAGCAGAACTGATAACAAAGAAAAGCTGTACAGATTCTTTCATTTCCCTTCAGCTTACAGTGCCATCTGGTTCTCATTGAATGGCTACTGTGTACATGCTCTGCTGTGTTCATAGTAACCATAGGAACACAGAAAAAGTAGTTGTGTGTTTAAAATGTTCAACTGGGTTTGGGTACAAGGAACAATATTAAGGTCTTGGATTTGTTGTTGTCAGAGAGATCGTGTAATGTCAGCCGACAGCTCTGAGGATTTTCTCGCAGCTGCTTGGACATGTATTTTCCTGCCTTTAGAAAACGCTCTGCCCCAATGTGTGAGGTTTGCTCATGTCAGTGTGTGTCATCATATTATTCCCTCGGTGGTTTGCAGTAGTGCCGAGGTTAAAAAGACGTAAGAATATCCCAGAGGAAAGCATGGTATGAATTATGAAGCAAGTGATGGGAGCAGATGTTTTTAATTAGTCCATCCACCACATGTACATGTTAAAATGAAAGCGAAAGAACATTGTGGTGCCGTCTCTTACATCATTTGTTTATGCTGTTAGTTTGACCTAATAGATAATGATTGCTCACTGTATTGAGCTAAGGTATTGAATAGGCAAGCAAAATGTACTAAAATCATGGTTAGCATGGAGCGGTACATAATATATTCTACCAAGTAATAATGAATAATAATGCATTGGTTTTATATAGCGCTTTTCTAGACACTCAAAGATGCTTTACATTGCATTATTCATTCACTCCATACTCGATACACAGCTGCCCTGGGGTAAACTGACCGAAGCGAAGCTGCCAATCTGCGACATCGGCCCCTCTGACCACCACCAGTCACTCACTCCCACACTGCATTCACCCAGGCTTCCTGGTGTTCCCTCACGGTCTCCCATCCAGGTACTGACCTCGCTTAGCTTCCGAGATCTGACGGGATCGGGTATCCACAAGGCGGTATGGCCATAAATAAGTATACAGGTCATTTGGCTCTTTGCAATACAATTGACAACTTCTAGGTTAAATTCATATTCAGTTCAGAGGAGAATGCCTGGATTGGTTTTCTGCTTACAAACGAGCATAAAAAGCTCAGATCACCACTCTTTAGAAGCTCAAGCAAGCAGAGAAACATCTCATCTCATCACAAACTTTAAAACGGATAAGTTACAATAGTAAAAGACCATGTCAGGCTCCACCCCCGTCAGCCAAGAACAGAAACCAGAGGCTGCAGTAGGCACAGCATCATCAAAACACATTTGATGACAGAAAAAAACATACCCTGGTCTGATAAATCTCCATTTCTGCTGTAGAAAGTCAGTTCTGAATTTGGCAGGAATTAGGGTTTGGGGCTGATACTGATTATTAGTAATCAAGGTGACCAATAACAGATATTTAGAACTGATATATATTATATACTATACTATACTATATTTGCAAATAAAATGAAAATCTTGGTGTCAAAATGTAGAATAACACAAATGCCCCAAAACACACAATACCTTTGTTTAGTCATGTTTTAAATATGCTTCATAAAAACTTTACATTTATTATTCAGTGTTAAATTACTTTTACTTGTGGTGTGTAACCAATCAGCACTTTGGGCAGGACGTTGCTTGAGACAGAAGACAGTGTGGTAACTCCAGATAAACAGAGGTGACAGAGTCAAAATAGTGCATTTTACAATTCTTTTTTTATTTTTTGTTGGGAAACCATTTAGAAATATATGTAATGAAAGCTGCTGGGCTGAATGTTGGTTGACCACTAGAATGAATCCTTGGACCCATCCAGCTTTGTGTCAACAGTCCAGGCTGCTGCAGGTTGTGTAATAATGTAGAGACTGTTTTCTTGGTACACTTTGGGCCCCTTCATACCAGTCAATCATGGTTTGAATGCCACAGCCTGCCTGAGTATTGTTGCTGACCATGTGGATTATTTTATTAGCTCAGATTACCATCTTCTAATTACTACTTCCAGCAGGACAATGCACCATGTCCTGAAGCACATGAAACACCTTTTGCATGTTATACTGTAAAATGGGAGATTCTCACCATGACAAATCTGCAGAGTTGATGCAATAGAAAAATATGAACTTATCGGTCTCGGCCATGAGAAGCAGTTAATTACCGGTATTGGTTAAAATTTTCCATATCGTGCATCCTTAAACAAGTGTGTGGTACTTTTGCTTGAAAAGTGAACCAGTTGATAGTTGGCAGTTAATTTTCTTTCGATCGACTAATTGGGTAATAGACTCCTTTTTTTCAGCTCTTAACATGACATGAAATCTTTTGTTAATGGCTTTTGTGTCGAACGTTTTCTACTTATGGTGATGTATGGTTTCGACCAGAGGCAGACCTCTTTTGCCCAATTTGTATTTTGGCTTTTAAAACTATCCAATAAATTTAGTTGCACTGCTTCAAGCCCAGCAGCATATTCTGCCCCTGCCTCGCGAGCTCTTGACTGGGAAACTTTCCAAGTTCGATGTTGAAGCAGTGTTGCACCACATTTCAGATTGACTGATGCCACTGGTATGGCTGTCATAAAATTTACATCAAAAAATTCATTCCCCTACTGGTTCAAAGGATTTGGTCATAATTTATTATTCACTCTCCTGTACCAAAGCCATGACAGCTGCCCTTGATGTTGGATAGATTTTTCAGACTGAATAAATTTCCTCTAACTGAGGACTTTGCGAGGAGATCTAACACCATAACTAAATGGTTTTTGTGGTAGTCAAAGGTGTTTGTAGCACTAATTTGTATATTGAAACCTTAATTTTACCCTGTTGTTCCATTAGGAAAACATTTAAATTCTGCTATTATGGCATGGTGGTTAGTGTTTTCCCATTTGACTTGCCTCCACAAATGAAACAGGTTTCTTAATTCCTTTTTTCCAATACTGCAAAGAAAATCAAGCATTAAAGAATACTGTATGGGGCACTGTGAATATTCTCTTTCACCCTCAGCACTCGTTTACCATGTTTCCCTAAGGAGTCTACCTTTGAATATCATCTTTGCTGCGTTTCCTTTCATTTCAATAGCACAGACGTATTATGACCCTTGACAGAGCATTCAGAATTAGACATAAACAAGTTTAATCACCACTCAATACAGTCCATAATTTTCCATCTTATTGTGTCCCATCTAGAGCCAAACAAGACATTGTGTGTTACTATGGAAACAGAGGCAGCCCTGAACCCATCCGTCTAAATCCAGGTCTGTGTTTTTTAATATGGTTGCTGTAGAAACCATTCATTTCACATTTACCTCTCCTCTCGACCTTTGGCCCGTTCATGTTAGCCTGTCATTTCCATGTTGATGTTGCTCTCTGAATGCTATACCAAGGAGGACACCGACAGCGCTCATGCGTGTATATATCTGCCTGCATTTTTCATTTCACCCTTAGCAGGAATCTATGGCCTCAGTAATTCTCTGCTGGATACTCCATGGAGGAAACTTCTGCAAGGCAAGCGTCACTTCTCCAACGTCGTCAATGACCAGTCCCTGTCCAGTGACGGACTGGTGCAAGAGCTGCTCAACGTCCTTAATAATGAGGAACTGTGAGTGATGAGCACCACTTAAACACTCCTTAGCTGTAGATTCAAACATCATACTATTACTATGCATCTAATTTAGTGTTTGTGTAATGTTAAATCATTAGGTATATTTTGATTTAGGGACTTTATGTTACAGAACAGGTCCAGAGTATTTACATGTGCAGCCCCTCTAACATGCAGTAACTAGTTTTGGTTGAGCGTATTGACCTCCTGGAGTCCTGTCATCACCTCGAGGGTGTGAGGCTACCTGCAGACACCTGCTTAGGCTATTTGTTTAATGGGGAAACAGTGATGTACAGACTGCATGACCTTTATATTGTGGTTAATGTGCATTGTTTTTGCCTCTAAATGATTGGTTTAAGATCTATCTGTTAGGCTTGAGGTGTTTTTGTGGTGTCGAGTTGAGTTTAGCTTCAGCTTCATCAGACACACTTGTAACCTAACTGTTGTGTGTATATATTTTAAATTAATCAAGACGCAACAACTGCATGACCTGTTTTTTTGACATATCATCTGAACCGGTGAGATGCAAGATGGGAGAAAGTTTTCAAACAACCCTCATCTTTTAT
Source organism: Chromis chromis (assembly GCA_900302755.1). NCBI lineage: Eukaryota > Metazoa > Chordata > Actinopteri > Pomacentridae > Chromis > Chromis chromis. Next base: position 2,878 of record OMNN01032662.1, on the reverse strand, counting down.
AGCTGAGACGCATATTAATGTGCATATGTGAATAATATAGGTCACTTATGAATGGGATTGGTGTAATGACTGAGCCTAAATATGTTGCATGGACAATATGACAGATGATGTTGTACTGGAAAGTGAAAAGCCTCCTAAAGAAGTCTGTTGTTGGTTTGATTAACAGGAACACACCTGATCCTGTTCAGGAGACCCAAGGTGATGGCTACAGCAAGGACATGGTCCAGGCTCTGTCAGCCATATGTGTTCGCGTCCCTCATTATGGCACAAGGTCAGTGTCATCCACCCACGCCAAATCTGTTTACTCTCTCTCCACCTGTGGTGACTGACAGGGCTGTGCTGGACTACAGGATCGCAGAGAGCAAAAAACTGCTGGTACACGACAATCCCCGGTGTAGTCAGTCCTTCACAGTGAGAAAATGAAAGGGGATTGTGTGCACTGTGATGGCACAGTGGACCAGTTGATACTGTGAGACTGTTATGCAGCCAAAAGGTCACGGGGTCAGCCCTTTCTAAAGCCATCAATGCATCATTTAGCCAGGCACTGTTTGCTTATTCTTGATAAGGGGCTAAATACCTCAAATGTGATTTTTAAATGATGGTAGTTGTCTTTAGTGTTACTCCTGCCATATGAATTTTATGTTTATATATTAATTTTCTAACTTTTGTGTCCCTGCCCATTCAGGACCAATACAATAATCCTGATAGATGCAGAAGGGAACGTGACCTTCACTGAGCGCAACATGCTCAACTGTGACACAACCAAATGGAGCACCAATTCTTTCCAGTTCAAACTGCAGGCGTGAAGACAAGATGGAGGAAACACACTGTGCCTTTCTGCATTACACTCATGCCCGCTCTTCCTCCAGCTGCACTTCAGCATAGCAGCAGCTATCTGAGCATGACGACTCATCTGCACTTTTTCATCAGCTAGTCACTAGCTGCCTCATCAGCATCAGTGATATGTATTTCTTGTTCTTGCTTTAAGTTAAAAAACAAAAACATCTTTTGAAAATGTGTGCTAATTTAAAATATTGCCAAAGGACATTTATAATTTTGTAGAGGAACATATTTTACCTACATGTCACAAAACAGTGGGGTTGGATGACTTCAGAAAGTCCAATCTATTACTTTGCTTTACTTTGATTGCTGGTAACCACAAGATTATTGTAATGCAATCTAAATTATTCTTGTTGGAGTCACATTTTTACATCTAAATCCATGATAATGAGTGAATTTACTCCTTATGCACAATTTCCAGACTGCAGGTTGAAGTAGCATCCTTTGAGAATTCATGAAGTCTTCACGTGTTTTTCTAGAGAATGTGTGATCTGATTTAAATTCACAGTAATCGGTATATATGAAGGTTGCTTATTACTTTTTAAGTTTCTGATTACATAACCGTGTTACAGCTTTTTAAGTAGTTATGTCCCAACCCTGCACAACATTTGTCTCAATGTTGGATGCAACAAACATGGAGTCTTGAATTAAAATAGTTTGAGGCACTGGATAACTGACTAACACAACACATTTTTACAGCTACTTGACAATAAAAATAATTTATCCAAACCTTCACATTGTTGCATTATGATAACTGACACAAACACACTAAGGGATCTTTTTCCAGTAACCACATGTTCAGTCACTTGTCAGGTGATTTTTGGCATTTTACTCTATATCCTAAAATAGTAGGCTGTCCCTTTTGCTGGATATATTTCACTTCTGCCCGTCCTATTCAAAGTAAATCTTAACTATACATACTAGGAGCAGTGGGCTGCCGCGGTGCAGCAGTCATGGGTTAAGAGCCTTGCTCGAGAGCCCACAGAGGTGGTGACTGGGACTCTCTTTCCCACATCACAAACCACTAGGCCAGCACAGCCCTCTAAAAAATGTGCATGCATTGGCCGGGAATCGAACCCGGGCCTCCCGCGTGGCAGGCGAGAATTCTACCACTGAACCACCAATGCTTTACAAGAGAAAGTATTTAACCAGCAGTGGCGTGAGTACAGGTCAGCTCTTCAGGTGCATATAAGAGTAGAAGAGTCTACATTTGATAAGATTTGTGAGTAATATTTTTACACGTTTTTGATCTACTTACGGTTTTTACAAAGCCACGTCATAGTTGCAGAACGCATCACAAAGCCATGCTTGATCTTATTAGTTACACCAGTATTTTTCTTACTCTAAGTCAAACACACACAAAAATACAACTTATGTCAATGTTTTTTTTAAATGCTTCTACTTTTTTTTTTTTTTTTTTACCTTATGCAACAAAAACGTGTCACTAGCATCCATCTCTACTGCTGTTTATTATTACTGACCTACAACTATGTGTGAACAGTGACCCCTACTGGCCAGTTAGAAGATTGTGTCATTTAGGATCTACCTTATATTCAATGTATTTACTTGACATTTTAAGGTTTTAAATCGGACAAGATAATCAGACTCTCTACCTTTGGAGAAATCTGCAGACATCTTGTCAGCATGGTTCAGTTCCATTTCCCTGTTAGATGAAAGAACCCTGCACATCAGTTTAAAAAAAGCATTTAGTAGCTTATATTACTACAGACAAACAGATTAGCCACCATTCCTATTTGGGTTTAAGGTAATAATACAGCATCTACAGCCAGGTGAGTAAACTTGGCATGTAAGCAACAGCATAAAGGTTTATAAAAGAAAAACAACTTTTTTAGATCGTTATGGGGAGACACTACAGGAAAAGACTTTTATTTTTGAGATATTTTACTTCCTTAACATGTTTTCTTTTTAAATAGAAAGAAAACATCAAAAATACACATTTAGGTGTTTTTTTTTATTACACTTTCTATATTTGCACTATTTGTATCTGCATTTTTTTATATACTCTGAGTCAGAAATG
>OMNN01032660.1:0-14992 GCA_900302755.1 Chromis chromis | reverse complement strand
AGTGAAAGCACCCACAGTCTCCAAGATACAGGGTTGCATCAGGTCAGCAGAACACCAAGAGCATGCTCATCATTGCGTTTGACATTCACATGGATGTGCACTTTAAATTTATCCCTCAGGATCACACACACACACACACGCACGCACACACAGATGTCGGACACATGAACAGACAAAACCACGAATGCCTGTGCTATATCTGTGGCTATCTTTCTCTTAAACCCCCCACACACACACACACCTGAGGCTCTTAGTGTTATTGAACATGATGCAGGTTGAACACAAAGCAGGTTGAGGCCGAAAGCTTTTAAGAGCCAGTACAAAGCTACAGTGTGTGTGTGTGTTTGATTTCTCCTGCTTGCACTTTTTCCTATTACTTATGAATACAACATGTTTCAAATTAAAATATGATCATTTAAGAAGACAAAAATGTCAGTTTTCAGGAAAATTAGTCATACAAGCTAGGTGAAAGCATCATTTACAGGCCAAACACTCTGAATGCTGAATGACAACTCATTATTATTATTATCTTATACTTCAGCAACTCAATAGAGATTTTACTCCTTTTGTAGTTTCACTTGTGATATATTGAAACATTTTCTCAACTCTAAAGTGGCTCTCCAATGGGGTAATAATATACAGTGGTGTAGTGTGGTGTATAGGAAACAATTTTGGTTGTATGACTCTTACTGTTTTAATGTATTTTGTCATTGGAACAATAGAAAACAACACTAATAAGAGCCATTATCCAGACACTGATAAGATGCGTAGGAAGTTCCAGTGTATTTTTATTTATTCAGGCATTCTTTAGCACTTGTAGTGTATACATACTGTGTGGTCATGTGTGAGTGTGTGTGTGCATATAAACCTTTATTCTTGGCTCCAAGGTTCAACAGCACATGATCACTGCTGCCCTGAGGAAGAGAAACATCCTCTGTTACCTCTGTAATGGGGACCACAGGGAGTGGACGGGCAAAGGAAAACAGAAGGGAAGGAAGGAGCTATAGGGATTCTATGAACATGAATTAATGGAAGACGGAGAGAGACAATGATGGAGAGAGAGGGAGAGTGGGAGGATGATGTATGGAAGAATCAGACAGTGAGCGAGAAGGAAATGCTTAAAAGAGCAGATGTCGAGAATGGCTTCAATTGCAAGCAGACAGAGAAGTGAATCTTTATGGACTGGAAAGCAGGTTAGTGTTGGTTACATGTTTGTCCAATTCTGTGACCTACAAATTATTCAAGTACTCAGCTCTAATGATTTATGTTCAGTGGCGGTGGCCAGCGCCAGGATTTGGAGTGACATTTATGCAGTGAAGAGGAAAGGATGTCGAGATCCAGCAGATGAATCGGCTTATTTGTATTTGCTCTGACACCACTGGACAAGACCAGTTTGTGTGCTGTCCAATATCAGACACTAACATTTATCTAATGTAACTACAACAGTAATCTCCTCTCTCTTATAGCTGCACATTTGCTGTAGGGATAACCAGCTGTACGATGTTAGCAGTGAGCATTTTATAGACACAGTTTATATACAGTTTGACATGATGAAAGAAGTCACGATCGAAGTACCATTAGGTTTCTCCTACAAATGTATTTTCTCATGCGAACAGCTGCACAGGAATGGAATTTGTAGGAGATCTGGTTGGTTAGTCAACACTACTGGCATTCTACCTCCCTACCGAGAGGGGATACTACTTTCTGTTTCCTTTTTAAAAAAAAGAAAATTAACTTAAAGATATTGCTCACCCTTCCTAAAACTTCACAGTCAGCCTTACTGCTAAATTTAGAGAGCCCAAAAGCATTACACCCACCTATGATGAGGAAAAAAAACAACGTACAAATTATGAACTAAGCAATCTAAATAGTTGTGACTTACAAAATAGAATCACAATTAATGTAAAGAGATTTGCAACAGAACTACGAGTCGCAAACAAATGTGCAGATCTCCGGCCCGTATAGTAATAAGGGCATTTCAAACACAATTAGTTTGAGGACCTAATGAAATCCTTCCAGTCTTTACAGGCATAATCAGCAAAACCAACTTGCAGAAAAAGGTAAAGAGGTGCTAGATCACAGAGTGAGGTACAGATGAAAGTAGAGGAATTTTCGAGCATAAGCAAAGAGAGAAATGAAAAAGGAGCAGTAACACAGAGGCAGCGGGCAAATGGAAAAAGACATAAGTAATGAGGGAATATAGCCAGAAGCAGGAAATTGAAGGAGAGACTCAGAAAGGTTGACAGAGAGGAAAAGGAAAGGTTTAGACACACTGAGACCTGGATAATTAGCCTGGGAGGCGCAAGAGTCTTCTCTTAAATCACCATACCATGCCTTATTAGCTCAGTACGGCTCCCTTTAGATCCCCGCAGCACAGACACACATCTTATACTCGGCCACTACATACAAAATACGGCTCTCGAGTAGAGTTTATCGCCTTCGCTTCCACTCTGGAGTTGGTGGACCAGTGAATCCTGAGGTTCCTGTACAAACCTTGAAATTTGGCCTGGTTCAGGACATCTGAATCGCCAAACACAAACAGAAGTGTGTCATTCACAGTCACTTTTTTTTGAGGGTGGGGATAAAAAAACAAAACACAAAAACATGAGAAACATAGATGAAATAAACAGTTTAATCACACAATTCAAAAATATTGCTTATGATATATAAAACTTCTTGGCTGCCTAATATTAGCTCTAGCAGCTAACAATGATATGCAAGAAGGCCTTGAAAAGTTACATGACCCTGAACAAGACAACACTATAGGGATGCATGATAATTGGACTTTTGCTGATATCCAATATGCCATTATTTTGCAATTCATTTTGAATTATTCCACCTAATTGTAGGAAACATTAGGTCTTGCTTGTACTGGAATTAACATATTATCATGCCTGATCTTGTTGTGAATGTTTTTCCAATCTGGAGTTGGTGGACCAATAAATCCCCAGGTTCCTGTACTTTTCTTATTGTACAAGGAAAAACTACTTTATAACATGCCATATTTATTCCATGTTACCTATCCATCAATATTGGTTTTGACCCATTGATATTGTTCATTTTAAAGTCTTTATTAACCGATACTGATAATGATGAAAGAGGAATGCATTGTTTTCATTCTTAACATTCATCCGTTCATTTCACTCGAGTTTATCCCAGCATCTACAGGTCAACAGCTCAGGTTGATCCACTTTGTTAAAGTCCCTCAATCTCTGCGTATCAACTATACATATTCAATTGTGCTTCCTAAGAAAAATCCCTTCTTGGTTTAAAATGGCTTTGATGTAATTCTAAACTATTGCCTCCTTTATCTCCACCCACCTCTCCCCACTAACTGCAGATCGAGCACCCCAGCTCACCTAGGACTTTGCTCAAACAGTGTAAAACCACATTACACTATTCAATGACAAGTTGTAATATCGGAGTAATCCAACCGTACATGTTCAAACCAGAAACTGACTCAGAAAAATAATAATTATATAGAAAGCCCCAGTATGAAACCCCAGAAGTGTGAATCTGTGTCTTTGAGAGTATCACTGGAGCGTCGAGGTGGAAATACTCAGCCATGGTGTTGACAGCTTATTTAACTCACCCAGCATATAAAAAACACCATACAGACATGTTATAAGATATTTTAAAAAACTTGAGTTTCACCAGAGGGAAAAGCAGTGGTTCCCTAGCTGTTGTCAATTCTGAAGAGGATACAACGCTAAAAAAAATCTGCTAAGGGTCAATAAGTTTAACCCCGTAGAGACTCCCAGAGACATGTTTTATTAACAGGGTCAATGGCTTGCATGAAATGAGTAACCTTTTTGATTAATATTTCACTGACCTTTTTGGTTGTATGCCTGAGAGAATCATTCAGGATTTAGATCCTCTCGGTTGTTCTGTAGTACAAGTGCATGACACCAAGCAAAATTCTATTCTGTCTCTGTTGTATATATGATATACAATAATATAATATAATACAATTGTATAATGTACATAGGGGAAAGTATCCTTTGTCATGAATATCTGATTGAGTAATATCTTCTGAGTTACATGTAGATTACATCCAGGAACCAGAGTAACACATGTCACATTATGTTTGCCATGGGGAGATTACATTGGTCAGATAGAGGATGCTGTTGTCTGCAGGTGAAAATTAATGCGGAAGAGGGAAATTATCAAGGCAGAAATAGCGGAAGTAATTATGATAATGATGCAGAAACATCCAATATTCCTTCACTGAAAGATATTGAATGTTGTGTAATGCTTCACAATTTGTATTGAAACTGATGTTTTCACACTGTTTGCAAATACAAAGCTGCGACGATAACAATCTTCCCCAACAACAGCAGAAATAATCAGGGGCCAAAGATGTGAATGAGAAAATGCCATAAGGTGTAAAGCTTCAGTGGAAACCTTTAAGTGAACTTAAAAAAAATAATATATATATTTATTTACCTTTTTTTTTCTTTTCTTTTTTGTACAATTTTTTAGAGCATAAGAAATTCAATTATGTATAACAAACAGGCAGTGTTCCCCAATGTGCATGCTTGGAGATTACATCTGGATGTGCCTAGACTAACCATTTTTAGAGTCGATTTAATAGTAGAAGGCTCACGCGGCGTACTGAGGGCACCGCAAAGGAAAGTTACCATTTCAAATCCCAAACAAGATGTGAGTCAATTATAAAGTAAAAGTTAATGAGGTGTATTCTCTTCTCCTTCAGCTGCTATTTGTCCCAACGGAGTGTCCAAAGACTGGAGATGTACTTTAAGGCTCCCAACAGGGACTAAGGGTAATGCTATGAATTTAAACTAGAGTGTTTTGCCGAGCAGCCCCCTCTAGATAATTAGGGTATTTTTCATTCCTTTCCTTTTTCTTTTAAAACACGTCATCTTGGTGTCGAATTACACTTTAATCCACTGAAACTTGTCAGGAAGTCATCTGGTAATTCCAAATACATTAACCTTGTGTGGTTTATCACTCTGATGAAATGACTGAGTCCCATTTATTTAAGAGGAAGTTGATTTCCATGAGCAATGTGCACTTCTTTTAATGCAGACATTGTCATGTCTACAGGTTTAAATGCACCAAAGATGCGGCGGCAGACTACTTATCAAGCAGCAGGAGAGATCAAAGACACATTAATATTAAAGTGCATTGCAAAGGAGCAGAAACAATACAAATAGATATAAATATGTTTTTCCACAAATTAGAGAGAGTGAGAGGGCAGCAGTAAAACATTTACCATTATTTACAGTTTATTTTCAGTTAAAGTGTGTAAACACGTAGGAAACAACAGTTATTACAGGCAATTACATTTATACCAGTGACGTGAGCAGTCGATGTCTATTTTATTTGGATCCCCATAAAGTGTCATAATTGTTATGTTAATGCTTTCCTCATAACACTAAAGTCTTGTCTGTGCATGAGATATGTGTTGCATAATGATTTATATAACCTCATAAGCCATGTTTCCATATGATTGGTAAGTGAATTTGAAGCAAACTTTTGAAATGCCACAAATAATTACAATTCTTTAGGAATTGTTTACAATTGACGTCACCTAGTAATGGCCATGTTTCATGCTGTTCAAAGAATTAAAGCATGAACAGCTGATCAATCATGTGAAACAATTGTTTTCTGCATCAGAACCTACTTAGCAAAGGTTTCATTGCCCATTATACGTGATAACTCTTTTTCAAAAAAGTAAAAACCTACCTTTAGACTTTTGCCATTTCCATAAACTTTTTCCAATGTGATACTTCAAATTATGCATACAAAATATGTTATAAAAACCCAGCTATAGACATGGAAAAGTCCAACTGAAAAGATTTTTTTTTTTTTTTTTACATATTGCCCATGTAAATTACTGTCCTGTGTTGTCCTTTAAAAAAAAGAAAACCAGAGGAAGTTAAAGTGTGAATCCCGTGGTTCTTTAAAATATGAGACCTGGAGTGTGTCCTGGCATCTCTCCACTATTGTTAACAATAAAGGTAAAACAAAGGTTTCAATGGCTAGCAATAAATAAATTTAATTTACATACGCCACAACCCTTTAAACCAGGTCAGTATGGGCTGCAGCTAAACTTCCACATGTTTATTTCTCAATTCTGCTCTGTGTTGACTAGTTTTCTATTTGACTAGTCTCTCTCTGAATGTTAGTTAATTTTAGAGGGGGTCTCCATTGATGTAGTACTGCTATTTCCACACATCTGGGCAACTTTAAGAAGATACATGAAAAAAAAAAAAAAAAGAATGGATGAAATACTGCCAGTAGAGTCTGGAGAGATTTATTCCCTTGAGTTACGTTCAAAACTTCAATACTCGTTTCAGCATGTGACATTTGGGTTGTTGTCACTTTTACTCCATGGGTAACAGTCCACCAAGTAGTGAGTGAAGGTGAAGCCAAGGCACTGACTTGCATTATGGAACGACACATCTGGTGCTATAGCGTCACAGTTGCCATGTCAATATGATACCTCTGTGAGCTGTTGCAAAGGGTGTTTGAGGGTTGATCAGTGGACGTATGTGTGTGTATGTGTATGTGTGTTAGATGAGGAAGAATGGCCAAATAAAGACATTTTATTCTCAATACCAAAACCAAAGATAGAAAAACTAATCAGCCACAACATTAAAACCATCAGAAATATTGTGTAGGTCCCCCTCATGCCACCAAATAGCTCTGAGCCATCGGGCCACGGATATCGGCTTAGACTCACCCTCTATAGGTGTCCTGTGGTGTCTGGCACCATGTCACTGGCAGCAGTCCTTTGGGCAGGGCACATACTGTATGTCCTAATGGAGGGAGGTTACTGGTGTTGGTCTGCAACAATGTTTGGCTGGGTGGTGTAGGTCACAGTAACTTCCACATTATTGCAGGGGCCCAAAGTTTCTCAACAGAGCATTGTGGTGTAATGAGATGATCATTGATATTCCCTTCACCTGTCACTGATTTCAACATTGTGTATGATTGGCGTAGATTACCCATGATGGCAGATGGTGTTTAACCTATGTGATGTTCCACTTATTCCCCTTGCTCTTGTTTTTACACATTCCCATAAATGCCCCTTTTCAAAACTTTGCCATCAAACCAAGTGTGATTTGTCCCATCTTTAGACTTTAAGCGCCACACTTAACGTTTATGGTTACCCATTAGTCTTTAAGAATATCTCCAGAAAAATAAGTATTGTTGGATGTATGGATGCAGCACTAGAAAAAACATTTCCCTCCACTTACTCACTTGTTTTTGTTTTACCTCGGTACATCTCACTAAGGAGCAAAATTGTTCTAATTGGAAGGCAGTCAGTTAAAAGTGCAGGACACATTCAAAAAAGATCCAGTCAACTTCTGAACTAATGTTCTAAATCATTATGCAGTCTTCACACTTACTTCTTTTTTACTTCATTTTACCAGTAAATGTCTTTTTGAAATTAAAATCTCTTTAAGTGAGACTTACCCAAGAGGGCAGCACAAAAACAGCTGTAAATACAGTGCTGACAACACAAACTGTCAAAGATCAGCTCAGAAACCTCAATTTACGGCTTGACAGAAACAACATCCCACACAGACAAAGAAATTTAGAGACTTCTATTATCTATCTGTGGAAAAATGCATAAACTCAGCAGGTTCTGAATGATTCCAAACAAGCCTCTCTTGCTTTATGCTCTGATGAGTGAGACCACATCCTTATCTGTTCACAGTAGAGAGTAAATGAGTGTGTGTGTGTGTGTGTGTGTTTGGTATCAGTCTGTCTTATTGTGTTTCATCATGTAGCAGTACAAAATGTGTGTGCCCGTGCAGGTTTATTTTGTGTGTGTGAGCCTATTATTATTCCCCTTGTGCAGCACCTGCCATATGCCTGATTACTTTCCAGTCTCCTTTGTATGTCAGGGCGACACACAAACACACTTCATTCCACTTCATTGTGTGTATGACTTCCTTCCTTTTGACACTTCTATCCTCTCCCTCTCTCCTTCTTACCCCCATCTCATCACCTTTAATCATCCTTTTAATCTTTGTTTCTGTCTTTCACATCACTTCGATCTGGCCTTTCTCTCTCTTACCCTTTTGCTTTCTCTGTTTTCCTTGTTTTTTCCTCCTTTCGCACAAAAAAACAAAAAAAAAAACATCCTCTTGCCACAAGGAAAGAAATATGGATGTATATGTGTAATGAGAAAGTTTAAGTCCCTTAAAGAGGATTGTAACAGTGTGCACAAAGCTAATCTTTCACAGTGTGTTTGTGCGGGTTTGTGTATGCATGTGTGTTTTTCAGTGTGCATGCATTTGCATATCTTTGCTGAGGAATACATGTCTATATTTGCATTTAGTCTCATCAAGTTTTCTGTTTGTCCTCTAGCTGTTTCTTTTAGATTTTTCCATTTTTTCCTTTTGTTATCAGTTTCTCTACTAAAAACAAAGAACATATTTCCTTTGTTGCATTTTTGTAGTTGGTTTGTTTACATTGACTTCTAGATAAAACATTTGTTGACTTAAAAAGTCACTTTGGTATATCTGGTCACTGTTTGATTAAAGTTTCAATGTCCATATTGCAGCAACTGTACTCCCTGTTAATGCTCACACTAGCTGAATGTTAGAGGAGGTTAGAGTAAAACAAGACAAACGTCTAATTTTAGCTGCATCATTTCCATATAAACTTTGACAAACATTAGTTACTACTCATCAGCTGTATTTGGATTTGTATGTGATTTTGGTGTCATTGTCTTCTGTAAGGACACAAACCTCTATCCACCCATACATGAAATTTGTAATGCTTAACCAGGTTCAGGTAACTGTGACAGAGGGGTTCCCAATCCAGATGGGATTTGTAGTCTCTCCAAGAAAAGCCTCCAGAGGCAGACATCCAAGAGAATTCCTGATCAGGTGTCTAAACCACCTCAGCTGACTCTTTAATCCAAAGGGTGCTGCAGCTCCACATATGGGATGTCCTTACCCTCTCCCAAAGAGTGATCCTGACCACCTAAAGAATAAAATTGACCTCATATATGCTCATATCTTTGGTCGTATTCTGTGAAACATTAAGTGAAGCTCATGACTATATGTGATAGTCATTTGACTGAGAGCTTCTCATTCAGGCTCAAGTCCCTTAATAGCACAATAGTCTGCTGCACCAATCCATCTTTTGATCATCTCATGCATTTTGTGAACAAGACCCTGAGATACTTCACTTTAGACAGTGGTTCACCCTCAGCTCTGAAGAGAGCAATCCAAAATCTTCCAGCTGACATGGTGATTTTCATGCTGGCTGTTTCACACATGGCTAAAAAGACATCCTTGTTTGTACCTGCTGTGGTCTGATGAAGAAGCTAAATCCACTGATTCCGACCTTTATTTTAACTTCAAATGTCTATTTTCTTACATGGTCAAACAAATTAAACTAAATGCCAAAGGCTTCAGATTTTAAATAAACATGTAAAGTTGCTCGGAGAGCATTACAATAAAACTTGCCTTACACATGATAATTGAAAATGTCCTTCCTCTCACATTTTCCCTCTATTCTCTTCTTCCTTACAGCCACTACTAGTACTTCAGAACCAGAATCAGAATCAGAACCACCTGTCAGTGGGGGACAGGGGCCTTGTTGATGAGACCGGCTGCAACCGGCTACTTGTACAGAGTCTTCCCTTGTCTTCTTAACACATCTCCATTATGATGAACGTTGTTTCATTTACAGTACATGCATTGATTTTGGACAGACAGGAGTTTCATCTCCTGCAGGATTCCTTGTTTATGACCATTGCACCTCTCACTCATGATTCCTCATAATGTTGCATAATTTAAGCAGATTCTGCGGTTGCCCTCATTGTCAGCTGCTCTGCATTAGATACCAGCTTCTGCTTAATGACGAAAATGTAAATGTGATCTAAGTCAAAGGCTGGTGCAGGTGCTCACATTGAATTTGAAGAGGTAATTCACCCATGACATTCTGTTTCCTGTCACTCCCGTGGTTTAGAGTGTCTGCTTCATTTCATCATTGGCTTAAGTTTGTTTTGGAATATTGTTTTACAGTAGATGTGAAACAAAAGGCAGAGGAACAAAGAAGATGATATCATTTCTTGCATCATTGTTGTCTGCGCAACTGTTAAAAATGATTCAGAAATTACTTTAATCAGGATTAGCATCTAAATTCACAAAATGGGTGGGCTTCCCTTGTATTTATTTCCACTTTGTTTTTCATTAAAAATTGGAAGTATGAAAAGACATGTTGAGAAATAAATTTGGCACCATCCCCTATTAAATGAATGATTGTATACTTACATCACATCCACAATGGACACATTTTGCATATGGACATCGTGACCATCTTATACCTTATTATGGAGCAAACTAAATGAAACTGTATAAAGAAAGTCTATAATCCAACCAGGGTCAAAGAACATATGCTCTCACAAATTCATCTTACAAATGAAATAATACATGTATTTTCATTTCACAACTGGTAGGGCACCAATAGAGCATATTCACTGCCAATGCCGGGGCCCTATCTCACAATCTAATCAAAAGTGGTCCAGATGTGCACCAAAATTCTAAAAGGTTCTTCGTTTGTCCACCTCTCCACCAAGTTTCATGAAATCCGGCTTTGCAGTTTTTGTGTAGCCTTGCTGGCAAACAGACAGACGCATGTTACTGATCACATGCCTTCCGACCAGAATAACAAAGCAAGTCATTATGTCAAGTCAGGGGGACTGAAATATGAAGTTTATTGTGTGTTTACCAGACTGTTTGTCATTCAAGCTCTGCAACTGTCTCCCAAAATATACAGTACCTTTAAGTGATACTAATTTCTTTTGCCAGGTGCATTTTAAGGGAAGTATAATTGCTGCTGGTGACTGGGGTGAGTGGGTATGAATGTGTACACAAATGTTGCCTTGTGCTTCTAGTCACAGTTTTATTATTTAGATTGGGGTGGATGGAGGGGTCAAAAAAAGAAAACAGACTTTAAACAAGGAATCCAGTCAGTGTTTTTTTTTCAAGCTTCATCATTAAATTTCCCTAACCTCCAGAGACTGGCTAGTTTAACCAAACTGTAATATTTCCCTACAAATCCTCAACCCCAAAGCATTGTAACATCATAAAACAATTTTCATTTTTAGCAGTGATCTGTCACACTGATGAAGCACAGATATATTATGCGGCCCTGCTAATAGGACTGCTGGATCAGAGCAAATTTCTTAGGGTCATTCTAGAGGGTGTTTTGTTGTGTAATTTTAACAGGGAATTGTAATATGTATTCTATCCATTTTACCCATTTCCACTGGGTTTAAACACTGATAAATCCCTATAAAACATAACCTCCTTTTGTCCTTCCAGAAATGCTTGTTATTTTCCTTCTTGAGGAATTGGCATGCTGTCTGAACCTTACAATTACACCTTTGCTGTAAGTTTTTAAGCTAGGGCCTTCCTCCTGTAGAGCTTTTGCATGTTCTCTCTGTGCCTGGGTGTGTTTTCTTAAGGTGCTTCTTCTCACAGTCCAAAATCAGAATCAGAATCAGAATCCTTTTACTGTCATTATGCATACGCTTCCATGCACACAACAAAATTACAGTTGGAAGTCTTGGCTTTCAGCAAAAACAAAAATGGCACAAAAATAGACTTTTAAGAAAGTATAAACACACAAAAACATGCACGGTAGGTTAACTGGTTACCAAGTTGACTGTAGGTGTGAATTTGAACGTGCATAGTTGTCTGTCTCTTTGTGTTAGCCTTGTGATGGACTATATTGGGTTCTTCACGTGACTGATGAGTTTCTTTGACTTTATGCATAAGGAGACTGGAGGAGGAAAGAAGGCGTAAACCACAGGAGCCAAGAAAGTTTGAGTCCTGTGTGGGTCCATTGTTTTTTTGGCATCTTTACTGTTTTTATGCTACAAAACAACTTGGGAAATGTGGGAACCAAAACTACTTGGTTAGGTTTGGGAAAAGACCATGATTTAAAATTACACCTACACAAAGACTAAACACAGAACTCCAGTTGTTTTCAATGTTACTAGATAAACTGCAATTATAATAAGCACATAAATATTTTTCCACAAACTAAATTTAAGTTTGCGCCATTGCAACACCAATGGATTAAAGGATTTGCTTATCGGCACTTTAAACACAGCTCTTAAAGAAATTGGTGACTCTTCTATTCTTCCCCATACACTTCCTCAAGCCGCTCTGTGTAATCAAATCGGTGCCCTTTAGAGTAACACCATCCCCATAATTATTATTCTCACTCATTGTTCTTTTCCCTCTGGTATTCCTTGTTGAGTTTGTGAGCTGTTGCTTCCCAAAGACTTCCAATTACCACCCGTCCAAATAAATTAAAAGTCATCTGTCGTGCCAAATAGCCAATTAGTGAGACTGGAAGCGCTGACCCAATCAAAGAGCTCTCGCCCCGAGAGTAACAGGGTCACGAGGGGAAATGACTCGTGGGTGCGATGAGGTTGCCCTGCTCCTCGGGCTGCAGGTCGGCTCTGGAGAATAACTTTCTAACAGTGGAGACATGGAATGTATGGAAACGGAGCAACCTAGTTAACGCTTGTAAAGGTCAGGATTAAAGCAGATACACTATAATGTTTCCCAGGGGCCTCGAAGTTTGTGCAGTCATATGAGTCAAATCGTTTAAATGCTGGTGTGTTTATTGTGGTTTTAATCCTATAAAATTGGCCTAATCTATATTTGTTTACATGCATGTGTCTCTGTGTGGTTATTTGCATTAACGCATGTGTTCATGGGTGGGCAAATATTATCTGGTATGTTTTGGTATAGCAGCAAAACCACAGCTCTGACTCATATTAGGTAAGAAATCACTTAATGTGTTCCACTGCTGCATACTTAAGAGCATATTTGGGCAAATTCAACTAACTAGTCTATATTTGCATGTGGTTATAATTGTGTGAGTTTATTCTTGCACTTCTTCAGGATGAATACATATCAGTTCAAATCAAGTGTATCCTGTTAAATTTATAAAATACATTTTGACTGATAATACTGCTAAAACATCTTTAAATTGCTGTACATCAACTACATGTTTTGGACTTATGTATCTCAGCTTGCATTGGACAACCTGAAAGCAATATAGCTGTTTGTGTCTGGTGCACACATGATAAGAATAGATCAGGAGCTAACAAATACTTTCTTCATCACCAGTCACTGCACACCCTTCTTTCCTCCCCTCAGTCTGTTTTCCTGTCACCTTAATGAGTTTTTCAAATAAACTTTTGAATGCTCCGTCAAGATTATTCTCATATTTGAGTCCATCTTTTGCATTCCGCTCATTTGCTGTCTTATTTTCAGATATTTTTCTCTTATATCCTTGCCGCTCCCTCCCTCACGTCTTTTCTTCGCCATCTCCATATCTTCTCATCAGTTTGTTCAAAGAAATTATTTCTTTTTTTTGTAAAAGTAAGTTTTGTTACCAGGCAACAAGGCCACTGCATGTGGTTCCGCTGCATGATAGGGTTTGCAGCAAGAATGTGCACATGTTTATGCATGTGTTTGTGCGATTAATGCCTCAGGAATCTTGTTCGCGAGAGTGTATATACATGCAGTAACACTCTTCATGTATAAAGCCTGCATGCATATGTGTGTGTTTAAATGCTGATGTTGTTGTGACTTGTGCTGATCCATTGGCTAATGAGCTAATGACAAAGAGAGATGAAAGACTAGCTGTGTGTTTCTCTACAGTGGGGGAACACTGATTGGACTGACTTTCACACAAGTAATTAAACTTTGACTACTAGCTCTGAGGAGTAAGTGTGTTAAGCAGAAGAAAAGTGAGATAACAGATGAAAGACACAGATATCGAGAACTAAATGCAGATGTAGTTTTTTCAATAGAAGGGGCTGAACATATTCTGTTTAAATTTCTATTGTTGTTTTTCGTCTCAGTGAAAACTTGTTTTCTGTGTGTTCTGGCTTCTGATAAAAACTCAAAACAGATGATCTCTGGATTTTATTAGTAGCAGAAATTAATGTGAACATTTAAAAAATATATATGAGGCAACACCACTGTAGCTGTGTGTCAGGTGATTCTGTTGCCGGATGAATGGTCTCTTGACATCTTAAAGTATCTTGAAGGATTCTGTATCTCCCCAATCTGCTCTGCTCCTTTTTTCTTAGATTAATAAAATGCTGCTTTTCTCCATCACCTGAATATGTAATATGAATGAACACACACTGAAGATGAGATGGTGAGAGGCAAAACCTATTTAAGAATCTTAAGCAAGTTCTGATGCCCTTGACTTAGCTCTCCCACCTATACCATACGCTGGATGACTGAATGTCTTAACTTATATATCACTCTCACTCTCAGCTTTTCTAATAATAGATAGAAAGGACATGACAAAGGGATTGTGTGCACAAATGGTAAATGGTAAATGGTCTGCACTTATATAGCGCCTTTTTCTACCTTAGCGGTACCCAAGGCGCTTTACAATGTGTTTCGCATTCACCCATTCACACACACATTCACACACCAATGGCGACAGAGCTGCCATGCAAGGCGCTAATCTGCCATTGGGAGCAACTTGGGGTTCAGTGTCTTGCCCAAGGACACTTCGGCATGTGGGAGGGACCGGGGATTGAGGATCGAACCGCCAACCTTGCCATCAGTGGACAACCCGCTCTACCACCTGAGCCACAGCCGCCCACAATCTTGAGAAAGATAACTCTATGTTGATGGATTGGGATTATGTTCACATCGAGGTTAGTTTTAGGGTTGGAATTAGACGGGTAGTCGTGACATGAGTTATTGAGTAGGCTGTATGTGCATTTTTATGTAATGACAAAAACGTGCTTCTCATGAGGTCACATTTTAGCATTAAAGATGCAATAAGCAGAAATCTGGAAAAGGAGTTAAAAAAGCACAAGCCTCAAATGGGCAAAAGTAGCCCAGCTAAAGGTCAACATAATCTTGTGACTTCACATGGGATTTAAAGGTTCTAGGTTTGGTGATAATTAAGTTATGGTCATGGGGCTAGGTCCATATTAGTACTGAAT
>OMNN01032655.1:9825-35806 GCA_900302755.1 Chromis chromis | reverse complement strand
ATGACTATATTGGTGTTGTTCCTAAGTTGTTCTAGTGCTTGTTGTTCCTCTGTCGTTAGGTTTGGTTTAGCTTTGCATTGTTGTAGTTCTCTGATTGTTTCTTGGTCCCTTTTGATCAGTTCTGAAACGGTTTTGGGGAGTTTTTTGAGATCTGGTTCCCAATCGAATTTATTGACAAATGATTTTTGTTTTTTTTACCTCCGCCAAGCACGAAGCGCGAAGTGGAGGTTATGTTTTCGCTTGCGTTTATCTGTCTGTCTGTTTGTTTGTCTGTCTGTTTGTTAGCAAGATAACTTGAAAAGTTATGAACGGATTTTGATGAAATTTTCAGGAAACGTTGATAATGGGCCAAGGAACAGGTGATTAAATGTTGGTGCCCCCCCACCCCCCGCTCCCTCCCCCCAAAGTATATTCGTCATTAATTGGACCCCAACATTCATCACAGCGGCGCACTCGCTTTTAGATTTTAGCACCTGCATCCTAATAGGTGGACATGAGCTGCTTGGCGGAGGTCTGCACTCTCCGAGTGCTTTTCTAGTTTCTTAATATGAACTTGAAAGTTACTTAAGTATATTGAAAAAGTCATAGCGTAGGGTGTCACAAGAGGCATCATAATATAGTATGTCGTAAAAAATGTCAGTGGGCCATAGAATCATCATCAGTAAAAATACAGTGCAGCTAAAATGTACATTCAATACTTTCTGTTTTCTACTTTCAGATTCTTCTTATTGCTGGTGCTGAGATCAGACTTGACTCAAGTTTGAGGTTTGGTTCATGAAGCTTCTTCAACATCACTCTTTAGGTGATGTAATGAACTTGGTCCAGTCCTCTGAATGGAGCCTGAAACAGGACACAGTCTGCTTTCTGAAGACACTTTAAGGCCCTCATCTTCATCAGCTCCTAGTATGGTTCAGGTCCTGCCTCTCCATGGTGTCTCTGATCCAGTTCAGGTAGTTTCCCAGGCGGGTATAAACTCCATACTTCCCCCTGGCAGCACATTTCTCTCCCCAGCTGACGATTCCTGTCAGAAACCAGGTTCCTCTGTAGTGAACCACAAATGGTCCTCCACTGTCTCCACTGCAGGCGTCCATGTTAACGTCCAGGTAACCTGCACAGAACATGTTGTCTGTGATGACCTGCAGGGGGAAGAAACGAGTTCAAATCAGGCCTGGAGAAAAGGAATGTTCTAGCACTACTGCTTATTTACAGCTGATCCTGGTTTAGTTTCATGCTATTATAAAAGAACAAAACTTTCTCATTTGCTTTGCCACCACCTATCTGTAAAAAACAGAATAATATAGTATGTTGTAAATAAGTCATGGTATACTTTTTCAAAAACTGCAGTGTAAAAAGTAAAAAAAACACACAAAAAAACGTAATAGTAAAGCATGTCGTAAAAAAGTCAGTTTAGTATGTCGAAAAAACGCCATAATTTAGTATGTCGTAAAAGACGCCATAGTATAGTATGTCATTAAAAAAAAGTCATAGTATAGCATGTCATAAAAAAGTCAGAGTATAGCATTTCGTAAAAAAGTTTTACTATAATATGTCAAAAAAACGTCATAGTATAGTATGTCTTAAAAAACTTTACAGTTTAGTATGTCGTAAAAACTCACATTATAGTATTTCGTAAAAAAAGACAGACTATAGTATGTCAAAAAAGTCAGTATAGCATGTCATAAAAACGCCATAGTAAAACATGTCATAAAAAACGTCACAGTTTAGTATGTTGTAAAAAACGCCATAGTATCGTATGTCGTAGAAAACGCCATAGTATAATATGGCGTAAAAAACGCCATAGTATAGCGTGTCGTAAAAAACATAACAGTTTAGTATGTCATAAAAAACATCACAGTTTAGTATGTTGTAAAAAATATCACAGTTTAGTATGTCGAAAAAACGCCATAGTTTAGCAGGTCGTAAAAAAGTCACATTATAGTATTTTGTAAAAAAAAGTCAGACTATAGTATGTTGTAAAAAACGTCCCAGTTTAGTATGTCGAAAAAACGCCATAGTTTAGCAGGTCGTAAAAAAGTCACATTATAGTATTTTGTAAAAAAAAGTCAGACTATAGTATGTTGTAAAAAACGTCCCAGTTTAGTATGTCGTAAAAATGTCAGTTTATAATGTAGCATGTCATAAAAAAGTCACAGTATAGTATGTTGTAAAAAAAAAGGTCGTAGTATATTATGCCATAAAAAGTCATACTATGGTATGTCAAAAAAAGTCAGTATAGTACGTCGAAAAAACACCATTGTACAGTATGTCGTAAATAACGTCATAGTGTAATATATAGTAAAAATGTCATTCCATAGTATGGCATGTCATAAAAAAGTCACAGTATAGTATGTTGTAAAAAAGGTAATAGTATAATATTCGTAAAAAATGTCATAGCATAGTATGTTGTCAAAAAAACATCATAGTATAGTATGTTGTCAAAAAGCCACATTATAGTATGTCATAAAAAACGTCATAGTACATTCTATCTTTTTTTATATTACTTTGCATATTTTACTCTTTTTTATATGCATCTCCCTTGATCACTGTTGTACAAGTTTTTACCTAATATTTAATAATTTTTAATATTGTCCACATTTTTTGATGTTTTGTCTTGTAAAGCACTTTATAACTTTGTCTTTTAAAAGGTTGATATGAATAAATATGAATATTGTTATTAGTACTACTCTGACATTTTTTAGTAGTTATATTCTTATAGCATACTACACTATGGCACTTTTATAGTGTACTTCACTATATGTTTTATAACACACCATACTATGAATGTTTTTCATAATATATTATACTAGATTTTTTACAATGTTCTAGGTTAAAACATTTTTGTAACATACTATACTATTACTTATAAAAAAAAAAACTACACAAAGACGTTTTTAGAGCGCACTGTACTATATTTTGTAATGTACTGTGCTACAATTTTTTATAACATGGCTATACTGTTACATTTTTTATAATGCACTATACTACTTTTTTTTTGCAAAGTTTTAGATTATAACTTACTGTACTATAACTTTTTTGTATAACATATTACACTATAACAAGTATTATACTGTTATACAAACAGAGTTTAGTACATTATAAAAATCATACTATACTATGACTTTTTTTTACAGAAAAACACTGACATTTTCTTAAACATACTATATACTATGTTTTTTGCAGCATACTATACCTATGACTTTACAATGATTTTTATAGCATACAATACCATGTTCTTTAAAGCATACTATACTATGACATATTTTATAACATACTATACTGTCTTTTTTTATAACATATTATATTGACATTTTTTAGCGTACAATACTTTATTTTTATTTTATTTTTCATAAAATACTATACTGTGGCTTTTTTAATGTACTGTACTGTATTTTTTAAACAATATTCTATTCAGTGATATTTTTCATAACGCACTATATTAAACTATATTTTTTTCAATACACACTATACTAGGACATATTTGTCGAGACAGTTCTGTCTGTAGATTAATGAACTAACCTGTTCAGTGGTGGCGATGCAGTCCTGGTATGTGACCACTGGGAGCGTCACCTTCCTCAGGAACCTGGAGGATCGACCTAGGTACTGAGTGGACCCCCAGCCAGTCACCATCCCCCGGTTACCCTCCTGAACACAAATAAACAGTCAACTCTGAAGTCCTGGATCATACAGAGCATCATCCAGCACCAGTTCTTTAGATAAAGTTACCCTCAGCAGATATTTGGACAGGTGGATGTCAGGCAGGCAGGCAGGTGTCACAGTGGGGCTTCTGACCACAGGCTGAGCGAGGTATACCAGAGCAATGTCGCTGTCGAAGGTGAATGAGTGGAAGTGAGGATGAACGATGACCTCCTGGATCTTTATCACCTGCTCTCCTGGATCAGGACGCTTCTTGTCATAATCTCCTGCAGACACACCAGACATTTAAATGTGTTTGAAATGACGGAATTCAAAATGCAGCCTTCCAACATAACATTACAAATGAATGAGGAAAACAGACCTCTACATTTAATTAAAAATGTCAGTTATCCAAAAATGTTACTTTTCCAACCAAAAATTGCACATCATAACAAACACACCATCCCCACAGTGAAGCATGGTGGTGGCAGCATCATGATATTGGTTTGTTTCTCGGCAGCAGGCCCTGGAAGGCTTGTAAAGGTAGAGGGCAAAATGAATGCAGCAAAGTATAGAGAAATCCTGATGCAGTCTGCAAGAGAACTGCTACTAAGGAGAAGATTTGTTTTCCAGCAAGACGATGACCTGAAGCAAATATCCAAAGCTACACATAAATGGTGAATGTTCTGGAGTGGCTGAGTCAGAGCCCAGACCTCAATACAACTGAGAATTTGTGACTGGACTTTATATTTTTAATTAATTGACATGACTTTGTGGGATTCTGTTCTCACTTTGGCATGAAAGAGTCTTTTTTGTTAATTCTTGTCAATAAAGAGTATGAATACTTTTTTTATAGGCACTCTATATCTGGCTGAATCAATCATTTCAGAATAATGTCTAACAGTGCACAAATGCTGTTACCTATAGTAATGTAGTCTGCTCGTTCTGTAAAGCAGTGAGCCGCAGAAACAACCCATCGATCAGCAACCAGAGTCCCTCCACAGAAACCAAAACCATCATCCCTGTGGAACAAAACCTAAACACACAAACACAGGCTGTATTTAACCACAAATGTTAGTAACTGCAGAGAGGAAGAAGACCAGAGTGTCTGTTACAGTAAACTCCAAACCTGCCAGGGGCTCCCTCCTCGCCTTTCCAGGAGTCCACCAACAATACGAGGGGACATGTCCTGTCTCGCCTCTCCTCTTGGTTCTGTTTGGTTCCCTTCTCTCTGTAAAGATGTTGCATTCTCTGTCCTCGGTTCCTCTGTTGCCTCTGTCGTGTTGTGTTCAGGGGCCCGGCTGTCTGTGATGTTGTCATCGAACACAACGTCCATCTCCACGGTGACATTGTCCAACTCCCAAGGACTAAACAGAGAGCGACCGCCGTACAACGCCTCCATCTGTTGACGACCACAGGGGGACGGCACTGGACAAGAGGAGGATAGAAACACTGAAAAACAGATTTACACTCAAACAAACATACATTTGTCTGGCTCAGGTGGAGTCCAGCATGTTTGCTGTGAACTAGGCCAGGACTACCACAGTGTATGCATAGTCCTGACAGTGAAGCATGGAGGTAGGAGTGTGATGACATGGGGTGAAACGCATGAGTGAAAAAGGTGTTGGAGAGATACCTTTTGTAGACGTAATCTAATTCCTGTATAGTAATACAGTTTGGAATCATTTGATATTCATGTCATATTGTACAGGGGTGTGCTCGCTTCTGTCGGATACTATATGTGCAGTATCAGTAGTACAATGTAACATTAGTAGTATTTGCAGTACTTATATCAGTAATGTGTACAAGGAGTATTACCATCCTCAGAGCACCTCTGTCCATCAGAGTCCAGTCTGAATCCGTCAGCGCAGCCACATTGAACTCCAGCTCCACCTGGCAGGTCTCTGCAATACTGCAAACAACCACCATTTCTATAGTGGCACTCCAACACCACTGCACACAACACAAGTACAGTCATCATATGTTTACCTCAGTGTCAGGTGTTGTCTACCTGAGTTGCAAGTTTTGTTTACCTGACTCGCAGGTCGTGCCGTGGTACTGCGGAGGGCAGAGACACAAGACGGCGCCTCGGTCCAGAGTGCAGATGCCTCCATTCAGACAGGGGTTGGTCCGACAAGGATTCAGATCTACGACACACAGGAAGACACTTGAACACAACTTAACTCATGGAGTGATGTCATCAGCCAGACTGACGACTGGTGATTTTTATTTTATAATGTTGATGATGATCAGACTCACTTGTGTATCTGAACCAGAACTCCAGCTGCGGGGAGAGGAATTAAGAGTTAATACATGTAGTTGTACTGTCAGGGTCTGACATTACTGGGTGTTCTGGATAAAAACAGAAAATGTCAAAGCCTCCATGTTGTGAAGCACAATTTGCAGACTTTGGTGTCCCCCAGTGGTCACATTATGGAGACACCACACATTCTGTATGTTTCTCCTGGAGTAGATGACAGGTCTGAACAGAGTACAGTTTCTACAAAACGGCGACAAAGACAAACAAACAACAACACAGGCACACAAAAAGAACAGACAGACGAGCAAATCAACCACAAAGAGACACAATCAAATACAGAGAGATGCAAAATGAGCACTAACAAATGCTAATTTAATGCAAAGAGAGATTAAATCCACTTTTAAACACACAAAAGGACCCCAAAGGACTGCAGAGGGACTGCACCAATAAACATAGATGCAAAGTGAACACAAATAGATGCAAACAGAGACAAAACAACGGAGACATAAAACGGTGACAAACAAAAATACCAGATAGTGTGGTCCATTTGAAAGTGAGTCAGATGGACCACAGAGAGACAGAACCCGTCAGCTCCAAACCAACAGATACCATGTCAAAGGAGTTGTCGGTGTGCTGCATTTTGTTCAGATGTATGGTCAAAAAGTTGAGGGTAAACTTAGCAAACAGCAGTTTATACCGTCTTCTCCTGGGTCTGGAAGATTTCAGAAGCCTCCTCCTTAGAGCAGTTCTCCTCATAACACTCCCTCTCCAGGTTTCCAGGTAACATCTCCTCCAGGAGGAAGGAGTTAGCTCGTCGCCTCCTGGTGGAGGAGCGCAGGTATTGACCGGCAGTTGGTTCGTCTATGAACACTACGAGGTGGACAAAATAACAGAAACACTCAGGCCGTGTAGGATTTAAATCAGGTGTAAGAAGCACCACACTTTCACCAATTGTTTTCCTGACCATAGTATTTCTGAGTGATACAGATTCTCAGTTAAGGTTATGTCTGCAAACTTTTTGATTGGGGTTTTCGGTTTTGTCGAGCCAGCTTGCACATAAAAAGCCTGGCTATGTCCAGCTTGCTTTGTAGTGCAGCCTCCAGACCCACGTAGATGTTTTTACTGCACTCAGCTGATTCTAACATAATTCCAATTAACAGAGAAAGTCACCTCCTCGAACAATGAAAAAAAAAAAAATAAACGATGGAGGGAGTATTGTTTCCCTGTCATCCTGGGAACTAAGTTGTTAGGGCCATAGCACCTGGTAGGATCTCCCAAGTCAAATTCGTCCAGGAGAAGGCAACCAGGCAAAGAGTGATTTAAAGTGAGTTGGGCTCACCTCAGTGCACAGCAAAGGTTCTAAAACCAAACACCTCGAGAGCAGTTTGGCCTCTCCTTTTCTAGAGTATCCCAGGGTGAAAAGTGTCAGATGGATATGGGGACACTCACAAGCCCCTCATCTAAACACTGCTGTGTTGGGGGTCACTGAAGGGAAGGCTCTGACTCTTGTCTGTGCTTATGCACCAAACAGCAGTTTAGAGTACCAGCCTTTATTTGAGTGTCTGGATGGTGCCCTGGAAGGGACTCCATAATTCTCTTGGGACACTTTGATGTGACATGGGCAATGATGGAGAAACCTGGAGGGGGGTGACTGGAAGCAATGACATGACTGATCTGAACCAGAGGGATGTTTTGGTATTGGAGTTCTGGGCTAGGCATGGATTGGCCATAAAGAACAACATGTCTGAGCATAAGTGGTACCGGAGAACCTTAGGTAAAAGGTTAAAGATTGACCTTGTGGTCATATCATAAGACCTGTGGTCATATGTCTTGGACAATCAGGTGAGGAGAGTAGAAAAACTATCAACTGGTCACCACATTGTGGTAAGTTAGATGGAGGCCCAGGGGTCTCCTGAAGCAGTTGACGGGTTGTGGGGGGCCAGAAGGGCTGAGGTTGCAGCTGGCCGGGAACAACTGCTGACCAGGACTGGGAATATTGTCAGACTGTGGAAGGAGTGATTTGAGGTGGCTCTAAACCCAGTTAAAATGTCCTTTTTTGAGGAGGCATGGACTGAAGACTTGGTGGAAGCCTCACCCATATCTTTGGGCTATGTCCTGGATACTGATGGGCTATCATTGCTGACATGTCTCAGCAGGACTGTGTTGAGTTTGGGGACAGTTTCTGTAGAGTGGTTCACATTTTCAAAAAGGGACACCAGAGGGTATCGGGGTATCGCAATACTCTACCTCCCT
The DNA here is from genome assembly GCA_900302755.1 of Chromis chromis. Classification (NCBI taxonomy): domain Eukaryota; kingdom Metazoa; phylum Chordata; class Actinopteri; family Pomacentridae; genus Chromis; species Chromis chromis. The sequence continues at coordinate 27,660 of OMNN01032655.1, read as the reverse complement.
GGGAGAGTTTACTACAGGGTGCTGGAAGGGAGACTGTGAATGATTGTCAAACCTCAGATTCAGGAGGAGCAATGTGGATTCCATCCTGGCCATATGACAGTGAGCCAGTTCTTACCCTTGCAGAGTTGTGGAGGGGGTAATGGGAGTATGACCAGCAAGTCCACATGTGGTTTGTGGAGTTGGGAAAGGCCTGGGAACCCTGTGGGGAGTACTACAGGCGTATGGGGAAGTTGTTACAAGCCATTTAGTCCTTGTACAACCATTGTAAGAGCCGCATTCGTATTCTCGGCCAAAAGTCAGTGTTGGACTCCACCAGGGTTGCCCCTTGTCTCCGATCCTGTTTGTTATATTCATGGACAGGATCTCAAGGTGCAGCTGGGGCATGGAAGGTGTCCGGTTTGAGAACCTCAGAGTTGCATCTGTACATTTTGCAGATGACATGGTTCTGTTGGCTTCATCACACCATGACCTTCAGCGCACAACACCTCCAAGTCTGAGGCCATGGTTCTTTGCCGAAAAGCAGTAGATTGCTCCCTCTGGGTTGGGGGTGAGTTGGACAGGATCTTGTTCATGAAGAAAATGGAGCATGAGATGGACAAATTGTTACAGCTTCTCTAGTAATACCCGTTGTGATGAAGAAAGACGGATCTACATTCTAACCCTCATCTATGGTCATGAGCTCTGGGGAGTGATCAAAGAAATCAGAATACAAAAACACAAGCGGCCGAAATGAGTTTCCTCCAGAGAGGGGCTGGACTGAAAGATAGGGCAATGAGTTTGGACATCTGGAAGTAATACTAGTAGTACTACTAGCAGTACAAGTATTAGTAGCTTAGTGTGCTGCTCCCAGTGCTGTTCACCATCATAATGTTGATCTATTTACCACAAATCCATAAGAAGTTAAGTCAAGGTGTCCACCTGTCTGCAAGTCTGTCTCACCTGAACACTGGATCAATGCAGAGCCAATCAGCAGAGTGCAAAGACTCAAAGCCACAGCTGTGGACGGCAGCATTTCTATCCGTCTCTTCGTCGTCTTTGTTGTGTCTTGTCAGGACAGACGTCTGGCGTCTCTGTGGAGGGAAAATGGAGGACAGAGGTCCAGCCGACTGACTGATCGTTAACCACAGTTCAAATATTGACACACAGACGACAGCGAGAATGACAACAGTCTGTTAGAAAAATGTCCCCTGATTTCTACACTTAGGAATTTCCCTTTACCAACAAAAATCATTGACTAATCATCTTCTAAACAAATTTAGAAAATATTTTTTAGAATCAGGAGGCAGCTCATGTTTTTATAGATTATAACTCTGCAACAAACTTTAAATTTATTATAGTGCAGTTAACAATGACATCTACATAAACTGTCACGTCTCATTTGACAACACTCAGTTTTTATGTTACTTTCATTTATGACAAAGAAAAGCTGCAAATCTTGTTTGTTATTTTGGCTGTTGTATATGTGCTTAAAAATGAGTGAATTTACCTATGATAAAAAAGAAGTAGTTGTTTTCTTCGGTTATTCTTATTTTTCTGTTTCTGTTTTTCTTTTTTCATATTAAATATATAACACCATATCAATTCCTTCTGGCAACCCTTACATACGTGTTTATAAAGCTTAGGAAGAGTTAAGGTGGATTTAAAAAATCAGTGAAGATCAGGGAAACTTTGATGAAGTTTAGTGAATTTTAAACCGTGCTGATAATCCATTAAAACTCCTCAATACATTCATCAATTAATCTTCAATCTGCAGTGAAAGCCAAAATTAGCTGTATTATTTTTGGAATCTTCTGTTTTTCACATTAAGGGCCTCTGACCATCTGACATGTTGGTTAAGTTTAGGGTATCGGGGATGTTTATAGGGATGAATAAAGGATTTATTAAATGTATGTTAACAGGTGTCCAGTATTCTTTCTGTTTTAGCTCTGTTTTTGGTCTCCTCCATCTCCTTAACGAAATATCTTGCTCTTTAGTTCCTAAATGCTCCACAACTCATCACTAAATCAGACTTGTTGCTGCTGAGTTCAGAAAAGTTAAAGCTAAACTTGGTGCCAAAAGAATCAAATCGCTATACAGAGCTGCAGAAAACAGAAACGCTGGCAGAGTTTCTCCAGTGACAACATGAAACTTTTATTTCTTTCGGGACGTTTCGATGTTTCTCTGTACAAACAGAACATGTATTTACAGTGGCGGCCCAGCATGGGGCGTATGTACAAACAGAGGTATGACAGCGTACAGTATCAGGATCAGTCCATAAATTATCCAATAAATACACATGTGGGTCGACAGCAGAGGATGAACCTCATTTTGAAATGAACAAGGCACTGCAGGAAGCTGACAGGTGTTTGAACACCTGTAACACACCTGCACTATCGCTGAAATTAAACCAAAGTTATGAAACGCAGACGGGACACACGTTTACTTTAAAGATTGTGAAATTATTTGATAAATTTCAGCTTCCTAAGACTGAAACATTTAGCTTCTTACTGAGTTTTTTTGCGAGCAGCAGGTTAATATGTGGATCCAGAGAGTGTCCACGTTTGTGCTAACACCTGATATGGAACAAGACAGCAATCCTGGATATGATACAGATCTACATAGAAATGGGACAACAGTAAATATCTGAGTCAGTTTTCCACACATAAATTCAGCCCTTGTCAGAGACTAACAACAAACTCAATAATGATCTAAATCAGACAAATTGTTTTGGCTTCATCCATTTGTGGGAAACTGAGCCCTTGTGTTTTAATAATCTTGTGCGCATGATATGAAGATTCTTTGTGTTTAAGTTCTAAAAATATAAATCATCTTTTGGGGATTTTGGTGTAGCTGGTAGTAATAGTTTAGCTTCTTCATTGTTGTATTTATACACTATCCATTTTAGAATATTTCATCATGAAATGAAAAACAGCAAAAACCTGCAGAGGTGAGGCCAGCAGCGGAAAATAAAGTCACAGTGAAGCTGAAGGAAATTTACAACAGCGAGCAGTTTGAACATTTAATACCTAGAACGTACTGCAGACTTCTGTAATTTAATTAGTCAAAAAGAACATTTCAGAAAACCATGTCATTTTTTTTCAACTATATAACTATCATCTTGACTAATCCAAACTAAATTACAGATATTACTAACTGTGGTATTGACTGGTCCAAATGACGTGTTTGATATCTATAATGATAATTCCCGATAGTCAAGGTCAGCTACTAAATGTGACTTGCGAGGGATGTCAGCACTGCATTGTAAGTGTCTGATAAGTTGTGTCTAACTATCATCTTGATAGATTTCTCAAGCTGAAGTTTTGACTGGTCAGAATAAAATTTTTGATATCTGTAATGTTAATTCCAGACAGTCAAACTCAGCTGCTACAAGTGTCTGGTCAAAACAGAATTACAGATATTTTTAACTGTGGTTTTGTCTGGTCAGAATGCTGTGGTTGATATCTGTAATGTAAATTCCGGAGAGTCAACCTCATCTACAAAATGTGTCAGAACTGCATTATAAGTGTCTGATAAGTGGTGTCTGTAACTATCATTCTCACTAGTCCAAACTGAATTAGATATCACAAGCTGAGGTTTTGACTGGTCACAGTGACGTCGTTGATATCCGTCATTTAAATTCTGGAAAGTGAAAGTCAGATATTAAATGTTAAAAAGTTCACCATACATTTACACTCCAATAATCTGAAGGTTAAAGCCTCAGTGTTTAACAGCAGAACAACAACTAGACAATAACACTGAAAGGCAGCAAACAGAAGCTGCAGCCTCGTCTGTTCAGCTACAGATCGGAAACTGACACATCGTCACTCTGAGGACCATTAGCTGATCTCATGTTCATACCTGACGTTCTTTAAATGAGAAAATGTCTGAGTTCTTCTGAGTGTCGTCTCCCACTTTAAGAGTTAAACGGTGAGGCAGAGCGACTGAAGGCAGATTAAATAATAAAACACATTTACTGCATGCATGAAGCCGGCTGACACAAACACGTGATCAACGGGAGGTTTAAGGCATCGTTTGATAAAGTTTGGTTTCAGTCCAACAACCTGGAACGATAAATCATGTAAACACTAAACTTCAGATCAACGACCTGTTTCACTGCTGTGATTCAAACTGCTGATCAAAGATCTACATTTATAACTTGTTGTCTCTGTGTGCTGATAAAACTGCAGTTTTCTGCTTAACAGAAATATTTTGATGCTACAAACTGAGTCATTTAGGCAAAAATGAAGATGAGGTGCTGTTCCACAAATATCTGATAAGTGGGGTTGTTAAATAAATCAAGAGTGTGATGCTTTGTGTTGAGGAAAACGTACATTTTGAGATGTCAAATAAACACATCAGTCAGTTTTACAGTTATTAAGCATGAAAAACAACAAATATCCGTTGCAGGTGATGCCAAAAACCGAAGGAGGTTAAATTAATATGATATGAAACTGAAGCTGCAACCAGAGAGAGGTTGGAGTTTTACTTGATAAGAAGCTGAAACACATGATTATAACGGATGACGGTTCACTGATTCAGCTGAAGTTAAGGCTTTAAGAAGTTAAATTAAGAAGAATCAGGTCACTGCACAGAGAGCGAGTCCACACACTGATGGTTCGTCTCCCTTAATCTCTTTTAGACGTTAGTTTTTTAACTAAATTCAATAGTTTTTTCTACCAACAAGTCAAATAATAATCTGTTTGTTTGGTCCCTTAAACAGTTTCAGACGACTGTCGATAAAACTCTGTAAACTGTTCAAAGATTCTGTGTTTTGTTGCTTGACAAGAAAAAAAACGGAACATCACATAACAAACCTGCAGAAAGACTGAAGGACAAACAGACAGAAATAGAAAAAAAGTTGTCAGACAGGAGACGCAGCTCGTTTTCAGACGATGATCTGATTGGTCTCCATCAGATCCCCTGTCAGGCAGCGTCTCTCCCAACCTCCACCAGACAACTTCTTCTTTTTTAAGACACTCTAAACATCAGAAGAAATAAATATGTTTTAGTACAAAACTACCAGTCTGTTCCTGTCATCCTGCTTCCATCAGGAAGTGTCCAACACTTTGTCTCACAGAGTCACTGTGGTCCTTTATTGGCAGATAAAACAGTTCCTCTAAAGTCTCCGAGCTGCTGTTTAAAGGGTTTTTGCTGCATCGTGGTCCAACAAGTCTGACTCCTGATTGGTCGGACGGTCAGGTGAGGCCAGGTTGTGGCAGGTAGATGACAGCTGGCAGGTTTCTGGAGTCTTCCTGATGTGGTGACCACCAACATCCTGAAGACCAGAGCTCTGATTGGAGCCACGTCGGCCTGATCCGGATCATAAGAAGCCTGCTGACACCTGGTCCAGTTTCTAACCAGCAGCCCGAGTCTTTGAGGACAAACGCTGCAAAAAATCTTCACCTTATCTAGTCGTCTCTTCTTTAAAGTCTTTTTTTCTCAACAGAATCTAAAAATCTGTCAGTAAAACTGGACAGAGAACACAGTGATGCTGATGTCTGGTTTGAGTCCCAGATTATGTCGGCTGTTTGGACCCTTGAGAAGCTGCTTCCAAGTTTTAAAAATTACATGTGAGGTGTTTCCATCTTCAGTAGGAACCAGTGTTCTCCAATACTAATTGACTGCGGTGATCGCTGTTAGTTGAGCTTCAAGATAAAAACTTTTTAAATAAAGATCTTGCAGAAAGTCTTATAGTCAAAAATCTGACTGTAAAAACCACAGCGGTGTATTTTACCTTTTGTACTTGACTACTTTTTTCTGAGTGATACAGTGAGAAGCTTTGTGCAGACAGGACAGACACTCGCAGAGCTGCTGTGGGGTGTTTGTAAAATATTCTGCAGAAACAGAAGTTTGTGGTCCTTTAAGAAAAAGTCCTGTTTGGACAAAGATATTTTACAGTGCTGATGAAAACTCAGAGTCCGACGTCAAATTTCAGTCTCATGGCCACGTCTCCACAGTCCTGCTGTGAACCAGCTCACAGGGTTTATGGCTCTGGTGCAGCCCTTCAGAAACGTTTGGCTCTGAATCACCCCTCCACCTCCTCACTGATTGGCTGGTGGGTGGGATGACAAGGCACTGGTGGATCATCTGATTGGTGGTCACAATGAAGAAGTTTGGTCAGTGTTTTTCAGAACTGTCACAGAACAAGTTCTGGTCCTGACCCTGGTCCAATCACAGCGAGTCCTCAGGTGTCACAGACCTGCAGTGTTGGTCCAGGGTCTGAGGTCGGAGGTCAGGTCAGGTGGGCGAGGTGGGGAGTAGCAGCAGAGGAAGGAGGGGAGCAGGCAACTGTTGCTAGGCAACAAAAGAACAACAACAAGGTGTCAGAACGGTGAACGACAGTCAGGATTATGGTTTACTAATGTTAGTTCCTGACAATAAAGACAACAACAACAGCTACCTGGTGGCAGTTAGGCCTCGCTGGCACTGCTGTTCCTGTTGAGCTCTCTGATGCCCTGCAGGATCCTCTTCATATGACCCACCTTCGTCACGCCAAGGTCCTGGACAGACAACAACATCAGGTACACGTTTAACAAGACAGACCAGTCTCCATCTGGTAAACAAACATTCTTTAAACATTCATCAGATATCCATCTAACATCCATCAAACATCATTTAAACATTAGTCAAACATCTTTTAAAGATCCTTCAAACATGAGTCGAACATCCATCAAACATCCTTCAAGCATCCGATCCAACATCGTGCAGTCCTTCTACAAACATCCTTTAAATCTACTTCAGGCTTCCACATACTAAACATCCATCCATCATGCCGTCAGTACTCAATGCAGGTGATCAACAATCAGCAGAATTAGTTAGCTGTTAGCATTTAGCTGTTAGCGGTGAGAGAACCAGCAGCAGTACCTTCAGGTCCCTCCTCTCCAGGTGAATAAGCTCAGCTCCACGGACGTCGTGTCCGATGAAGATGTCCTTATACTCAGTGAGACAGAGAAAGTCCAGCCACGCCCCCACTTCATCCGTCCCCCACTGGTGAACTGAGACACCAACAGAAAGTGATTCAGAACCGAGAGGAAACACCCGAACAAAGAGAAAATACAGACCCTCTACCAGTGATTTAACAGAAAGCTGAGATTTTACGATCTGACCCACAGACACAACAGAGAAGGTTTAAAAAAGCTGGAGATAGACTGAAAAGGGCTGGTAGACATGAAGAGAGCTCTTACCTGGCAGTGAGAGAGTCGCACAGGTCTCCTTGTTCTTATTGTTCTTATCTTTCTTGAACTTCGGGACGAGACGAAACTTAGCGCTTCGACTGCGCTTTGAAAAATCTATCAGAGGACCCTGAAGACAGATAGACAGGTAGACAGAATATTGTTGTTGGATGAACACATTTACAATATTTCATGGCTCCATAATTTGACTGAACAGCAGCAGGGTCACAGCTGGGTAACATCCTGAGACCCAGTAAACAACCATCAAACATCTATAAAACATCCTTCAAACTAGGAATGTCCGATCCTGATCCCAACATCGGGATATTTCGGGATAATGCATCGGGTATTGGTGTGTACTAATACAAATCACCTAGTTTATATTTGTTTTCACATGGAACCGTGGAAAAAAAACGGCACAAGAGCAACCGTCGGATGACATCTAAGACTGCTACCTTTCTTAAACCCAACTTAATTTCTCAAGCTTCATTCTAGAAGTCTCTGTCGCAGCGCTCCTTCAAATTAAATAGTCAATGGCTCCACCTGGTGACGTGACTACAGCTAATACTTGAAGTGTGTATTACCTGGGAAAATGGTATCAGCAGATACTACAAAGATACTTGATTGGGTCATCCCTACCTCAAATATCTATCAAATATTCTTCAAACATAGCTCTTGGTCACATTAAACCTGGGTAACGAGATGTGCTTGTTTACCTCGTGGTCTGACGGGTCGATGTACGGACACAACCAGGGAACATCAGACAGTCGACGGAGCTGCTGAGCCACAGAACACAGAGCTGCATTCAGCTGCTCCTGCTGAGGAGGATCCAACTGCTGCACAAACACAAAGAAACAACTGTCAGAGCCAGAGAGACCAGGACTGGGACCATCTATCCAGAGGTAAAGTGAAAGGACCAAAACAGTTACCATGGACATCTTTCCAGCCAGCAGCAGCTCGGTCTCACTGAGTAAAGCTTTGACGTTGCTGACCATCTGAACCACCACACTGCAGCTCAGAGCCTGAAAACACAAAAGCATGTTTGTTAACACAGATGAAGATGAGGAGAATGGACACTGATGCCGCATCTTCATTGTGGGACAGTAGAGATCTGGACATTACAGTCCTTACATTACAGCTGTCACATACCCCTGCGCTCTCGGAGTCGGCGTAGACCACGTCCATGGCCTTGGAGCTGGCGTTGACGGCGTGAGCCAGTTCCTGTTCCATACTGTGGTGAGACTGAGCAACCTCACGGATACTGAAACACCAGAAACACAATTAGTCTTTGTACTGACAATAGGGATGGATGGATGGATGGATGGATGTTATGTTGTATCACCTGTGTATGAGGGCTCCGGCTGCCTGACCAAACTCGCTGATGAGTGACGCCTCTTCCTCGGAGATGATCTCCGGCTGGGAGGACAGTGGCGGCTGGGGAGGCTGAGGGGGCGGAGTCCGGGGGAACTCACACTTCTGTTTGTTCTCCCAGGACTTCAGGGTGCTCTCAAAGGCCTGCAACACAAAGACACACACTGAAGGACAACTCGTGCTTCCCACATCTACAAGGGTAAACGTGATGTAAATTTCATTATCCGATCAAGTCTATATGGCATGCTCTGAGGACGTCTGTCTGCAGCCCAAAATTTGTGACTGTCCACACTAGGGATGCACTTTTAAGCAGTTTTTAATTTTCAATCAAACAAGAATCAAAAACAGACATGTAACATTGGCAGACAAAGCAGCTTGGCTACATTAGTTATTCCATTATACGACTGCTATTCTAGTAAACGTAAAAGGTCATAAAAAACCACATAAGCCTTTGTCATCGTGCCCGTTGCTAGCTAAACTCACACACTGCTCTCTGCTTGCCAACCTGAACTGCCTCCTCTGGTCGCTACAGTATTAAACACAGCAAACAAACTGCAGCCTTCAATCTCAATAAACAGTAAGAGGCTCCACCTGGTGGGAGAACCAGATTCTACAGCTACAGTACAATACATTTTCTGACATGCATGTACTTCTTCTGGTTTATCGGTTAATATGTTTAGACAAAATCTGGCAATGGCAATTAATCAATTAACAGTATATCATTTACATCCCTAGTCTGCACTGCAAGTCAGGAATAATAGTAGTCCGTTATGAGGTAAAACTGTTCAAGGAGCTTCTCCGTCACTGGCACCTTTATAATTCATCATCACCAGAGTTGTAATTAAAGTAGTCGCTGCATTACTTTGGAGGCGCACTGATCCATGCCTCCTTTCCACTGACAGAGCACAAACACAGTGGGAAGTTTTAAATTCTCCAAAAATCCTGTGCTATGTCCGACCACTCTGTTGTGGGTCCTGACCAGGACAGTGTTGTCCCCGTCGTCCCCCACTCCCACCTGCAGTACTCACCCGGTCTCTAGTCAGGGTCTGGGTCCGGTTCTTATGGATGATCTTAATGTAACCTGGAGGTTGGATCCAGGCCTCCCCGTCCACCTGGACCGGGACACCCTCGTCCCCCAGGATGGTAATCTTCACTGTCCGACACTGAGACAAACAGGGAGACAGGGTCAGACAGACAAGTACAGGGTCAGACAGACAAGTACAGGTAGATAGACAGGTACCTGTGCGATGCGATGGTGCTGCAGGTTGATGACTCTGGACACGGCCATCTGCATGCTGCCGAACACGGCCACCACCTCCAGGATCTTATCATCAAAGGACGGAGCTGTGAAGGTCTAACAGACAGGAGACGCCATGACATCACTGGTCAGCTGACACACAGGTGTCCACTAACAGATACTCACGTCACACAGCACATATTCTAAACAGTTACTGAACAGTCTTATGTTGATTATCTCCCAATCTGCTCTACTCTGAAGCACTACAGTCAAAGATCCATGAAACATCCTTTTGGTAATTTTTTTTGGATCTGGCTTGGTGGACACCAAACATTTCCCGGAATAACCCTGAACATGAGTAATTGTCCTTAAAAATAATAATGTGAAACACAAGAAACGTACATCGTCCTCTTTGGTTCCTCCCCAGAAGTTGGTTCCTCCTGCGTAACTCGGGATGTTCAACACAGCGATTCCCTGCAGACTGGGCAAAGGGATCGGACGCCCATCACACTGCAAAACAAAAACACAACGTCAGAGTAGAAGCAGTGTGTTCTGCACAAATTACACCTTCAACGGTTTTTAATCTAACAATGAATTTCTGAGATGTTTCCAAGAATTAACTTTGGTGCTAAAAGGAGGAAAACCCAAACAGACACCGATATATTTTAATTCTTCCACTAGCACAAATGTGGTTATGTGGTTGTCTGGCTTACAAAGAGATAGTAAGTGGTTAGTAGGTTACAAAGCCTCACTGGAAAACCAAACTAAGACGCAGTGATAGTGTACATCTGTTTCTACGTGCTGTGAAACAAGTGAGGTTCCGAGTCATAAAGATCCAGCAGTTCAGTTGTTGTGGTTTTGGTTCTTACCTCCAGCAGAACTCTCTGCTCCAGGTTCTTGTAGGTTCTGTGCAGCAGCTCTTTGGTGCCTAACACTCCGTACCACATCATGTTCTTCGTCCGACTCCTGAAGAAAGCAGCAGATCAGATAATATTATAGAAATAATGTAAGTCGACGTGATAATTGTGTTTCATCACTGCAACGATTCACTTGCTTTAAACTATCGCTGCCAAAAAGACGTGAAAAGATAAAAATGTTTACTGTTGTCGTACCTGCACTTCTCTGGATGCTCGTCTCTCTTGTTGTTGAAGTCCAGGGAGATCTTGGCGTCCAGTCCGATACCGAAGTAGTTGTTCATGACACACTTCTCGGTGTAGCAGTCCCTAACACACACAGACACACTGAGGTTAATGTGAGAAAACCTGAACACAGCGATGATTTCCTGATGCAGTAACAGAGCAATGAGTCAGTGGACTCACATATTGTCGGGGTCGCAGCTGAATGGGTCGGCGTTAACCAGCAGTCGACTGATAACCGAGCTGCTGGACAGAGATCCTGAAAAACACAAACACACAGTAACATCCCAACCAGTAACACCACAAGCAGTGTCTTCACTCTGCTGCCACGATAAGGCCACCTGTAACAGACAGCGGCCATCTTCTCACCTGGATAGAGGATCTTTGTGTTGAGCATGGGCATGTTGTCCCTGCTACCTGTCTGGACAGGTAGTGATGCAGAACTGCCCAGTGATAGGCTGCCTTTACTGATGAGCTTCTCGCAGGGCGTCTTACTGACTGAAAACACAAACAGACACACAGAAAAGTTAGTACCTGATTAACATGATGACATTTTTTAAATAAATTCATTTCTGTGCAGATTCTCATCCAGGTCATAATAATCCCAAGAGCTTTATTAATAAGCAACTTGATTTCCCTTTGGTTCTATTGCCTCCTGCGTACTACCTGACTGGTGAGGAAGTACCAAGTATTCATTCTCACCCCAAAATCAAATATTTCCAGGTGTTAATAGTGGTAAAACCGCCTCGTGAGGGATGGCTCAAGTCGTTACAAGTGGAGAAACTGCCTGGGGATGGATGTCTGAAAGTGTGCATGTGATGAAACGGCCCGGTGAGGGATGGTTTAAGTTGTTAATAATTGTGGGACTGCCATGGGAGAGATAACTTAAGTGTTAAGTGTTGATGAAGGGAAAACTGCCTAGTTATTGAAGATGCAAGTTGTTAATAGTGAAACTGCCTGGGGACAGATGGCTCAAGATGTTAATCGTTATGAAACTGCCTGTCGAGGGACGCCCAAAGTTGTTAATCAGGGTGAAACTGGTTAGGGATGATTCAAGGCGGTAATAGTGGTGACATTGCGGGGGGAGAAATTACTGAAGATGTTAATGGTGGTGAAATTGCCTTGTGATGGATGACTCAAGACGTTAATGGTGTTGAAGCTGCCCTGTGAGGTATGGCTCAATTAGTTATTAATTGTGAAACTAGTAAGGGATGACTTAAGGTATTAATGCTCACCCAGTGAGCCATCCCTCACTGGGTGTAACTGCCCAGTGAGAGATGGCTCAAGTTGGTAAAACTGCCTGTTAAGGGATGACTTAAGATGTGAATGGTGGTGAAACTGGTGAGGCACAACTCAAGGGTTTGATGATGTTGAAACTGCCTTGTGAGGGATGGCTTAAGTTGTTGATGGTGGTGAAACTGACTGGGGATTGATGACTTAAGGTGTGAAAGATGGTGAAACTGCCTGAGAAGGGCTACCTCAAGTTGTCTTAAGATATTAATGATGGTGATACTCGTGTTGTCTGGTGATGATGACTCATGGTGTTAATCGTGCTGAAACTGCCTGGTGAGGGATGACAAAGTGTGAATGGTGGTGAATCTGACTGCAGAGCTGCATCATCTGACCTCTGCGAGCATTGCGGTTTTTGGAGCTGTAGGACGACTGCAGAGACATTTTGTCCTCGTCCACGTCTTCCTCCTCGTCTTCCTCCACCAGACCCTCGTCCTCCTCAGCTCTGCTCAGAGAGAAAACCTGCTGCTGCTGAGTCTGCGCGTTCTGCTCGTCCACGGCTGGAAAACACACAGAGCTGGAGTTAATCACCACACCTGGATCAACACACCTGTTCTGTTCACACGCTCAGATGAGTCCCACCTTTCTCCGTGTGCTCAATGATCTGCCGGATGGCTTTCTTCAGGCTGTTGGCTCTCAGCATCAGCTGCTCTCGAGGTTTAAAGATGGCCGCTGCCGAAGAGGAGGAGGGCGTGGTCCTTGGGGAGCAGGGGGCGGAGCTTGGCGGGGCATGAGGAGGAGGAGCAGGATGAAGAGGAGGAAGGACGACGCCCTCGATCTCCTCCTGCTCCTCAGCGATGGTTGGAGGAGGAGCCGGGGGGAGGACAGAGGACGCCTGAGATTCCTCATTCAGAGTCTTCAGGAGGGAGTCAAGCTTCTCCTTCAGCACGCCACACTGGGACAGAAACATGACACATCAGAAATGCAAATTTGATGCAGCAGAAACAGAGATTACTGCATCGGGTAAACAAATAAGACTTCGGAGGCAAAAACACGACTCGTCAGAAACACAAATATGACTTATCAGAAACAAACACGACTGAGACACTGGCCCAAAGGTTTTTGCATTGGATTCCTGAGGGAACTAAACAGCAGAGTGTCTCCTTTACTTGGATTAAACCTCTGAACTTAATGTTACCATAAATATTAAAGGTTTGTAATACAGATCAGAGATCCTGCTCCGTTTATAAACTAACCAGTGGTTCATTATTTTTGACATTTGTTTTCTATATGTGGAGATTCTACTGTACTAAACTCATGTACAGTTATGATGCAAATTACAGTAATGACAGACTTCTAAATGTAGAGAAACCAACCAGGGACATGTCGTCCTTCATCTCAGAACATTTACTATTTATTACCTTTCTGTGAGTCTGAACAGTATAAACTGATAGGACTGGGTGTTTTACCTTCTTGGCCATGGCCTCTGACTCCTCTGAGCTCTCAGTGTTCTTCTCATAAGCTTTACCGACCCGAGCAACAAAGTCCTTCACCGTCTCACACAGAACTCTGCAAGAAAACACACAATGAAATACAGTTATACACAGCAATCTAAGTAGGGTGACAGCATGCAGTCAGACAGACGGATGGATGTTCGTACTTGGCAGAGGAGATGACGACAGAGTGCTGATCTGAGGTCAGGATCTTGGACAGGTGAGCAGCCACCGAGTCCTCGTAGGTGAGAATCTGCTGAACCTGATCAGAGGATGAAACACTGCGGTCAGAACATTTTACTCAAACCAGATGCAGGTGTGGATTTGTTGGCTTTTTAAATATTTTATTCACTGCCTGTCTGATCATGCGATTCAGTTTCACACAGCAGCTAACAGAGCCTCCACATTACAGAGCCTGTGTAATTAACACAGCTTATCGTGTCTCCAGGTGAGACAGGCGAGTCTGACATAAGAGGCTCCTGTTACCTCGGAGTCGTCGCTGCAGTCCTCTGTGACGGTGGAGGCAGAGTGTTGCCGTGGAAACTTTGTCTCGTAGACCATGATGCTCCATCTGCAGCAAGAAGAGAGAACATTGACTATTTACAGCTTCACCTGAGCGACAACATGTACCTGTATGACATCATGTCTGTCGATGATGTGGTGCTGTTGCTGCATTGTCTCAGACTTTGTTCAGAGTTTACTTCTTTGATATTTGGGACCCAAAACTAAGTTCTGTAAAATGTTTTGGCTGAAGTTTTCAAAACTGGAAATTTTTGTATTATTACCCTCAAAAAAATCACCAGTTTCTCTGTTCATTGTTTATTTAAGTATCTATATGGGAACATTCATTAAGGCAAAAAAAGGCTTAAATATTGTTAAATTTCAACATGAAGACAACATGGAGGCAGCTTGTAACTTTGCATACATGTCACTAAATAGACAACTCTACATACCAGTTTTTGTCTCCTACCAATGAGTCCACATCACCATAAATGTCAAAATATCTAAAACCTGGAACCTTGTCTTGCCATATTTACCACACATGAAATTCCACTAATGTTAGAGCCTCAAAAGATGGTGAAATGTCAACCTAAGTCTGTATTTTTAGTGTGAAATATGGATACTTCCATTAATATACACTTACAGGAACTTTATGGTGACACAATACCATCGTCATTTGAAGATTTTGCACTTTCTACAATTCTACAGTTTCATTTAGCAGACACTTTTATCCAAAGCAACGTACATAGGTAGGTAGGCGGGGAACCATTAAGGACCTTGCCTAAGGGTCCTCACTGGATACCTCCGCCCTGAACGGGATTTTAACCACCGATTTTCCATGCCAAGGTCTGGGGTGGTAGTCACTGAGCTATCCAGCTGCGTTTTTTTTTTTTTCCCATTGTCAAGGGCCTTTACTTAAAAATGCGTCCTCTGCTGGAGCCATTCAGGCATTCTGATCTGCTGGAAACTATTCTGTCACCCTCACCAAATTTCATGGCTGTGGGAGTTTTATTTCTGGAGATATTGAACGTTTAAAAAAAATTATAGGTCTAAAAACAGAAGAAATTCTCAAAATTCAGCTAAAAATATTTTACAGAATTTAGTTTTGGGTCCCAAATAACAAATAAGTAAACTCTGAACAAAATCTGAATAGTGAACCATCATGTTTCTTCAAAGCTGCCTGACACGAGTCACCTGTCTGACTTACCTGTCGAGCATCTTGGTACTGGCTCTCTCCAGTTTCTCCAGTATCTGAGGCAGCTGAGCGTCGTCGTCGCAGGCTGAGCCCCAGCCCAGAACTCGGGCCAGATCGTTGCCGGTCCCCAGAGGAAGAACCCCCAGCTGACACTGAACACAGACACCAACATGGTTAAACCTGCACAGGTGTGTCAGTGGCTCTGTGATGACATCAGACTCTGGTTTTTACCTGTTTGTGCAGCGTGAGAGCGTCGATCTCAGACAGAACCCAGCCGACGCTGCCGTCTCCTCCACAAACCAGGATCCTGAATGTATCAAACTTCTGGAACAGCCGCAGACTGACAGAGAGATGAGTTTAATGTAGTTTTACACCAAAGCTTCATATGAATCTTACTGTTTACCTGTCTGTGTGTGTCTTACCCCAGGTGAGGTCCTCCGTTCATCAAGTCAAACACCTGCGCCGGGTTCAGAAGCTGTTTGAAGCGTCGCAGGAACTTCACTCCCTGATTGTCTCCACTTTTAGAGTTGACAAACACCAGCAGAGGACTGGTGCAGGACGGAGGACAGGAGGCCTTCCAGAAACCTGAACAACCAGCAGACTCTCAGTGAGTTTATACACATCAGGCTGCAACAGTTAGTGCATTCAGTTATTAGCCAACTGGCAGAAAGCTGTTTTAACAATCAGTTGACTTTGTCGATTCTCCTCAAATATGAGGATTTCCCCATTTTCTGTCTCTGCAAACTGACTGAACACCCAAAGACGTCACCTTTGACTCTGGGAAAGTGTTACAAACATTTTTTGGCAACTAATTCAGCTTGGTGAAACATCTTTCTACAGCTGATGTGCAGAGTAGAGTAGTAGAGCCCAAAATGACAAAATAAAATCTCTAAAATTACTCAGATTGTCCATAATAACTCAACATTTTTGAGTCATTTTGAACTACTTTCAAGTAATTTTGAAAAGTTTTCGATTTTGGAGTTTGGGCAGAGACAACTTTATGTTACTTTGGACACATTTTAAGCTATTTTAGACAATTTTTGAGTAATTTTGGAGACGTTTCAAATAATTTCAGGCAGTTTTTGACTGAGTATTTGACCTACTGGATCATAAAATAAATGCAGCACGGCTCAAAAACAGTACACAGAGGAGCAAGTTGTTGTTCTTCCTACAGCTGATGAGCAGAGTAGAGAGAAAAAGTCTGTAGAGGCTGTAAACATGGAAATAGTAAAATATCTGTAGTATGTGGAGACAACATTTTTTTCCAGTGTTGGTAACATCTGTGGACATCTGGAAAACTGTTGGACACAATGATTCCAGGTTTTTACAATTCATGGGATTCTAACTGTGTCACACTGCACAGAAGACATTGTGTTGGTTGTATGTGTTTGTCAGGTCTGAGTGGATGTGTAGTGTTTGTGTTTGGCCTCTGGAGGGCGGCGTTACTGTTTTCTCACCATCTGAGTCGATGCTGTTGAGTGCAGTCGGAGGGATGACGGACACTTTGCACTGACCCAGAGGACACTTAGAGGACAACTGATCCTTACAGCCCGAGTGCACCTGGAGGACAGAGGGACACGCTGACATTTAAACTAAGCACACCTCACCAACATGTGGCCAATCACAGAGTGCGTTAGCGAGTCTCACCATGGCTTTACACCACAGACACCTCCAGTCCTGCAGCCGGAGGACGCTGCCACACGTCTTATCACAGACGTTACACTTTGCCGACACCGGAAGGTTCCCCTCCAACCACTGATGAGGCATCGACACCTGAGGAGGGCAGGACAGAGGTCAGGGGTCACAGGTGGAGGTCAGGTGTTTACTGTCAGGTGTGTGTGTGTGTGTGTGTGTGTGTGTGTGTGTCTGTCTCACCCCGTCCTCGTCCTCAATGATGTCCTTCCCAATGGATGCCAGAGTCGTCCATTTACAGTTGTTGGTGGCTCTGACCGCACAACGCTTATGGGCCTTAAACTTACACACTGCAACACACACACACATTACATAAAGGTAACACATACAAGTGTATATTGATGTCAACAAAGATTCAGTTGATGCAGTGAATGTGTTTTGTCTGTGATCATAAACACACAGGAATAACTTGTGTGTCCTGGTGTAAATGTTGTGTAGCTGTGTGTATACGAGTTGCATGCACATGTGTTGTGTAGTTGTGTAGCTGTATGTATACATGTTCTATAGTTGTGTACCTTTGTGTACAAGTATCATGTAGATGTGAAGCTGTGTAAATACCTGCCCTTTTTTAGTTGCTGTGTATACATCTGTTGTGTAGCTGTATGTATACATGTTGTGTACTTGTGTGCATACATGTTGTACAGTTGTTGTAAATATGGCTGTGTATGTGTGTGTATCTGTTGTGTATACGTGCTGTTGTGTATCCATGTTGTGTACCTTCACAGGACAGTCCGTGCGACGTGACTCCTGACAGGGCCTCCCTGCACACGTTGCAGTATGTAGGTCTGGCGTGAGAACAGGCGTACCAGTTGTGCATCCCACTGAAGTG
>OMNN01032650.1:48846-60715 GCA_900302755.1 Chromis chromis | reverse complement strand
CACACTCCCTCATGCAAATGGAAATCCCAAATGCCACTGGCCTACCCCCGCAGGAAAATGCACCCCACCACATGGCAAAAACATCAAACAATCAGGAACATCTTGAGGAACATGACAATGGCCCAAGATGTTGATTTGACCTCCAAACTTCCTAGACCCCATTCTGATCAAGCATCAACAGGATGCAGTGGAACAAGTTTGATTGACAGAGGCCCCACTGCACAAGCCAGAGTACCCAAAGGATCCACTGCCAACGTCCTGGTGCCAGACCCCATAGGACACCCTGAGAGGGGGACCAACACAGTATCAGGCAGGTGGTAATAATGTGAGGCCTGATCGGTGTACATTCTCACTGCTTTCCAGTACAGATAGTTTAGTTTTGTCTGGACTTTTAGATATATGTTTCTGTTTAAGAATTAAACTGCAGTATCTTTCCAAAGCCTTGTTACTCACCCTTTGTCCAGTCTCCTGTAGTGGATCCCTGCATCTAGGATCTGGTGCTCAGGGCCTGTTCTTGTGCTATGATCAGAGTCTGTCCTTCAGACCAGCCTTTTCTTGTCACTTGTCACTGGTAGGATTTCTTGATGTCAGCCACCATGTCGAACTGCAGATGATGCATCCCATGGAGAGGTTTGGTCTTCCAAATCCTCCTCCTCCTCCCCATCCTGAGCTGTTCATCCTGAGGAGCATCTTCCTGTATTCATGGATGCTCCTTGTTTCATTTTGGATAATGTCTCCCTCACTAATCTGAAACTGAACTGAACTGAAAGGTGTTACATTACCAGTAAAAATGTTATGACTCTTAAAAGTTAAAAATGTTAGGTGAGGTTTATCGGTCAAGTTTTTATTACATTTTCAGCCAAGGAAAATTTTAATACACACTCAGGCATTTTTACATTTTTAATAAACTGTTAGACTATTGGATGCTACAAGCTTTTTAATACAGATTTTATTTATTCATTTATTTATTTTTTGATTGTTCTGGTATTATGTGTATCTGCTGACTGTTAATTATAAGCAACCCCTAAATAGCATTTAATATATTTAACATGCAGATCTGGTGCTCATGATGCAAACTATTTGTCTTCACTATACTTGTGACTTAAAGTAGTGAATTTAAGCTGAAGTCATCTTTACTATTGTATTACGTTTTCACTGAGCACATAAAGTTAAGCTATTTGCTTCTGATGCAGCGGCTGAGAAACTTCACAGTTTCTCTGTCACACTGACTTTTTTCCCATCAGAGGTGTCAGTGCTAAGAGTGGTCTCTGCTCTGCCTATTGTGACAGTTCACTTCCTCTGCTCGCCTCATGCAGGAGTTTAGGTGTTCAGCAGTTTCACATTGAAACCGTAGCTGCTGCTCTCGTACTGCGCTCAGTAGCATTATTCTGCTCTCCTGTCTTCTAACTATGATGCTGAAAAGTCATATTGGTGGATGGTCTCTTTTTTTTCTGGCTGCTTTTATTCCAGGTAAGTTTGATAATATTCACATTTCATTTCAGCCTCATCAGATAATTAATTCTGAACTGGCTCGACAGGTTTTTTTTTTTTGTCTCTTCTCAGTCATTAAAACAGTATTAACAGTATTTAAGAGAGACTTTTTACAGAATAGTAGTGAAAGTTTCCTCACCCCATCTAGCCAGTATAGTTTGTGTCCCAAAACTGAAACAAACTGGAGGGGATCCAGCTTTACCATCACAGATTCATACTTACATGCAGCCCTGCAACATCAGCTAAATATTCAAATTGCTGTTTTAACTTCTCTCTAAAGAGAAATGTTTCCTTATAACTGTTCTACCTGCTCTAACTGCCGCTGCAATTATAAAAGCCATATATGAGACTGTTCTGTTTCCTCTCCCACACAGTGATCGTTGGTTTAGTGGTCTTTTGTGGTCACACATTGTCATTTTTCTCACTCCGTGGTTTAAGCGAACACAGGGTATGATTATGAGCAGAACAGTTTCTCATGTAGTGTAGCATTACTGCCACTGGAACCTTTAGTCACCCTCAAATATCTCAGAAAATAAGTTTTTTATAGAGATGAACATGGCGTCAAAAAGAAAAACACACAAGTTTTGCAGCAGCAGTAGCCTTCAAGTTGTGCTTGTATGTTAAATTGCTGTTATTATGATACCTTAATGTAAGAACTGTTGACCATGATCTAGACAGTCTTGTGTTTACTGTATAACTACGTATCCTAAAGGGACATTTTCAGTCATGACTTTAGACCAAAAATGTAAGATGTTATTTCTCAGTTGGCTTCAGTTTTTTGCAACAGCCAAAGTTTGGCTGGATTACCCTGTGGCTCCAGTCTTTAAGGGACAATGGTGAAAGGTATATTCAGATTATTTGCTTGGGTAAAAGCACCAATACAGCAATGCAACAATACTCCATTACAACAGTCCTGCATGAAACCTACTTACTAGGTGTGTTTGCAGCAAAATGTAGTTAAAGTATTAAAGTAAAAGTACTGGCCTGGTTCCTCTGACTGATGTATTATTATATGTGACATCATTAGATTAATAACAGTGAAGCATCAGTGAGTCACTAAAGTTTGTCCTCCTATATTTGTGACTTTGACTTTTAGAAGGGCTCTGTGTCAAAGTCCTCTCTGCTCTGTTCTCCAATGGGGAATATCTCTGACTAAACCTGTGTTTACTCAAACTACAGTGTATAGTCATTTAAAGACAGAATAACCAAGACAAAATTGTTCCAGACGAACTGGTTAATCTGATCGTACTGTAGTTACATTGTTGGTTTCATGCCATCAAACAGGCTTCAGTTTTAACAAAAACCCCACTTTATTAATAAATACTGCAAAAACCTGTCTAGAGTCAGAGTATAAGCTACCAAGGGATGTGTTCATTTGTAAATACTGCCATTTAATCTAAGAAATAAAAACGGTAATAGAATAGACATTGAGACTGAAAGACCTCGTCCTCCACCAGGAGTTCACCTCCAGAGACATGGCAGCTCCATCCAGCCTTCTTCTGACTCTAAGCTGCCGATCCTGCAGCCCTCCGAGGCCTCTCCATCCACAGGTACACACCACCAGACTTATCACATGACACATCGGTAAAAGCACCACTTTTGTAGCCCATCTATTGAAGAGGGAATCCCAAAGACATTGAAATAATGACACAAGAAGCAATGAAATCTAAGGAAGCTGCCGTACTGTAAAAGAACATATTTGAAACTGAAAGTACAGAGCTTTTTGAAGATGGTTAGCACTGTGACTTAAGTGCTGTGGGCTTGCAATAGGAGTAAATGGAGCTTTTAAATTTAGGGGATCGATTGAAAGCCCTGATAAAATCATTTTGCACACTATAACTCACAGAGAACAAATTCTGACAGTTGATAAAGAATAAAAGAGACCAACTACATTATTTGGAGGTTTCATATTATGCTGCCTTCTTGAAACAAAACTCACATCACATTTTCTAACTGACTGCATGTGTTTGTTTTGTGTACAGGAACCTACTTGCTGAATAACCGTATTGGGAAACCCTGCATCAAAGCCACCATGGGAGCAGAGTATGTTGTCACAGAGAAGAAGGTCAGAGGCTCGACTGTGCATCTGTCAGTGTTGGTCATTTATGAATAGGGATCCTGCGTGTTTGGCTCAGTGTGCATCAGCGTCATTTCTGCACTTTTTGCATAAACTCTGTTTGTATCAGCAGCTTTTCCTGAGGCATCACAAGTTAGTGTCACAGATTAAACTGTAAAAATGTACAACCACCGTCCGCTTTAATTATTTTAATGAAAGTCAGGCTGTGATCAAATCAAATCAAATTTTATATATAGCACTTTTCATACAATAAAAAGTAACCCAAAGTGCTTCCCAGAATAAAACATGCAATATAAAAACAACACATATCGAAAACCCGCCCCCTCTCCCTAATACATACATAGACCACGTACCCACAATCATGCCCGCGCAAACACACATCCACGCACGCACACACGCTCACACACAACCACCCACACAACCATATACACTACAGCAATAGTGACATGGCAAGGCACTGAGAAACCATGAGAGGAAACACAGAATAAAACATTTGGTTGTGCTTGTGTGTAGATTTACTGTACAGGTCGAAGAAGAAAGTGAGAAGAGACAATGACACCATAAGATTAAAGTGAGCCATTAAATCATCTTTTTCTCCTGCGTTCACTCAGAAAACCTGGTATTTCAACCTGGACCCTTCCAGTGTTAAGATCAGTGGTAACTGTGGTAAAGAAGCTGCTGTTCTGTTTCTCTCGCTGCCAGACCAGGCTGCCAGTCTGCAGTTCACCTTCAGAAAGGTAAAACACTTTAACCAACATGCCACATATATTTATTTCTATATCAGTTTTGAATGTTCTCTCTGTGTCTGAATGGGTTTTTATGTGAATCCTCTGGTTTCCTGCACAGTCTAATGACATTCAGGTCTAACTTGTGCATACGTGTGATGTGTTAGACCTGCTAGAGACTGACGGCTTGTCTAGGAAATGCTGCACTATCAAGATGAAAACTTTTAAGTTTGTCTTTTGCTCTTTATAGAAACCAAACAGTCTCTGAATTACAGTCTCAGTGTCTCTAGTAGTTTTATCCTTATCTCATTAGATCATCAATATTTCAGGAATTATAGGGTTCACATTTACATCAAAATGTTCACAACAAATGATGAACTATGTCTACTATGTCTTACTCAGCTCCATTTTTTGGTGCTTTTGTCTCCAGGAAAACAACTTTTTCTATGTCACCAATCTGACCGCTCACTTGTCTCCTCAGCCGCTCTGCCAGGGATGTGCCAGTAAGAACAGACAGATACACAGAGAGGGCACATAACATATACAGTAGTTGGTATTTCTAATCTGGAAAAAAAAAATCCTGCAAACTTTGAGAATATAACTGCTCTTGTCTTCCATCTGCTTCCCAACAGATAAGACTTACTCAGGCGCGATCACTCATAAGAAGTTGTTCACAGCAGCTGACAGCCAAAGCTTCAAGTGTAAATCTGAGAATCTGCTTCTGATGTCATCTGAGCTGAGGATCAAGCTGATTCCTCTGCAGATGCAGGCCTTCAGCGTTCCCAACAGAGACTACGGACCAGGTGACTGAACCGATGTGCACTAAATATCCACAGTGGGCACCAATTATGCTGCCAGATCAAAGAAATCAAAGCAGATACATTAAAAACAAAAAATCTGGGAGACTTTATTTTATATTATGAAAAAAGATAAGTTATAGGGAGGAGGAGAAGGTGATGAGAATATAAATCCAAATGTCTCCCATTAAAGGAGATGTCTGAGAAGTGGGACGCCATTACTGTTTCATCTCTACTCAAAACAGATATGACTCTGATGATCAGAGCGTCAAACGTTCATGTCTCTTCTTCCTCCACCGATGCTCATAGCAATTAAAAACACATGAACAGATCAAGCACCAGTTTGGACGGTTTGTTGTGCATCACAACACAGACATTCTTCTTTATATCATTGTGTTTTAAAATCTTAATCTTATCTTCCCTTTGGCTTCAAGACATTAAAGTAGTCGAAAGCAGCGTTAAGCTACAAAACGATAGTTGCAACCCACATTTTCTATCAGGTATTATTCAAGGATTCAAGGATTCAAGGTTCTTTACTGTCATACCAGCACACATGTACATATGAGATGGCACGAAATTGGTACATAGGTCCCGGTTATAAGTCCAAAAATAATACCAAATACATAAAAATAAGAAAAATAAAGAAAGATAAGTGAATTACAAGCAATAAAAACAATATATACAAGTGTTTACCAGTGGTAAAGAGATAAATATGCATGGGTGCAAAGCTGTGCTGAGAAGTGTCTGTAGTTGCAGGTTGGTGGGTGATAGGAGGAAAGCTACAGAGCACCACCAGAGTTCAACAGTCTAACAGTCTGGTGGTCCTGCTCTGGATGCTCCGCAGCCTCCTGCCTGAGGGGAGAAGGGCAAAGAGTGAGTGTGCAGGGTGGGCGGAGTCCTTCATGATGCAGGCAGCCCTCTTCCTGCATCTACTGCTGTAAATGTCTGTGGTAGTGGGTAGGCTGCTCCCCACAGTCCTCTGTGCAGCCTTCACCACCCTCTGCAGAGCCTTCCTCTGCAGCAGAGCAGCTGCCGTGCCACACATTGATGCAGGAGCAGAGGACGCTCTCCACCACACAACTGTCGAAGCTGGTCAGGACTGAGCTCCCAAGTCCAGCATGCCTCAGCTTTCTGAGAAAGTAGAGGCCTGGTGGGCCTTCCTGACCAGGCAGGATGTGTTGCAGCTCCAGGTGAGGTCCTCTGTGAGGTGCACGCCCAGGTACCTGAAGCTGGAGACCACTTCCACAGCTGCTCCTCCGATGTGCAGTGGAGGGAGGGTGTGTCTGCCCTTCTTAAAATCCACGATCATCTCCTTGGTCTTTTTCACGTTGATGCAGAGATTGTTTTGTCTTTATTTCTCAGCAGGTCTCCTAAAGGTTTATTAATGCTGTGCACAATAATAAAAACAGTAAAGCTAATGGATAAATGCAACTCATTCTAAACTTTGCCTTAACATAAAAGCAGAATTTCTTCCAACAAGCTTTTCTTCATATATAAATTAAATCAAGACCTTGACTTTTGCTCCTCTCCTGTCTTTATGTTCCAGAGGTGGAGTGTTGGGCCGATTTTAACAGGAGAGTTGTTCCCATCATCTTGGGCGCTGCTGTGGTGGGTGTATTGCTGATGGCTGTGCTGACCTCCCAGTTCATTAAAGACCGCCGCAGACACGGATATGACAGAATCTGAGATATACTCCCTCTAACATATAACTTCACTGTTACACATGTCTCACTTGTTTTCTCCTCAACCTGTAGCTGACTTTGTATTTCACAAACGATAATAAGAAAAATAGGTCTAATGTCTGATATTCAAACTTTAAATGTAAAATGTATTGTTTAATTTATTAAATGTAACTTTAATTATTCTTTCAATAAATTTTAAGAATGTTTGACCTTGTCTTTGCAAAACATTATGTGCCTTAATGACTTTTGTTAACCGCTGTTTATTATAATGTTCTAATTTGCTGGATAATCAATAATTCAAGCACAAAGATGTTTCAGATTTGCTTCAGTTTTGAGTTCAAATGTGGACAAGCAGCCTCGACGATCAAATGAAATCAGTTATTATCTATGTGAAGAGTTTTAGTAAACAGTTAAAGTGTTGTGAAGCCTGTAAAATGTGATTGATCACTGTTGGGTTCTTTTAAATTGCTGGTGGAAAGAATTATCCCACCCTCTGTTTTATTAAACAACATTCATTTCTAAATGTATCTTTGGCAAACAATAAAACAGAACTAACTAATGACAACAAAGCAAATACTCAGAATAAATATGATAAATTATGTGTTGCTCTTCTCTATCATTGCTGGAATATATGGTGACATTTCAGACATACATGCATCAGCTATGACAGGCTCAAGTGACAAGATCACACTGCAGGTGCTGCTTTTACTGCATATTGAAAATCAAGTTTTACCTACTGTGCAGCTACAATGTGCAATAACCTGCAGAACAATCAAGCCATTTTTTATCCTCAGGGCAATTCAGGTTTCTAATTTCAGTTTTAGTTGCTCTAAGAAAGGTTTTTATTATTTTACTATCTTTGCCTTTTAAGATTTGTATTGTGATTGGTATCCAAGTTTCTTATTTGTGTGCCTACATCTTTCATTGTCTTACTTGGCTACAATGTCAATAAGGCAGGGGTGCCCAATCCTGGTCCTCGAGGGCCACTATCCTGCATGTTTTAGATGTCTCCCTCTTCCAACACACCTGGTTCAAATGATCAGCTCATCATCAAGCTCTGCAGAAGCCTGATAACGATCCTGATCATTTGAATCAGTTGAATCAGGTGTGTCACATCTGAAACATACAGGATAGTGGCCCTCGAGGACCAGGATTGGACACCCCTGCAATAAGGCCTCTTCACCTCAATGTGCTCCATTTTTAAATAAAATTTGAATTAATGAAAAAAAAAGATAAATTCTGTTTTCCAGAACTGCTGTATTATTTTATAAGTCACTGTCATTTTTGATAAAATAAGATGAAAGGTCTTATTTCTGTGTGTTTTTTCCTGAACTGTCATTCCCCAGCTGCCCTCTGCTGGTCATGTCTGTTAACTGCAGCTTCCTCCCCGCCTCCATTTCCCTCCTTCTCATTGGCTGTCCACTCTACGAGTCCCTGGAAAGGTCATAAATAGAAATGAAGAAAATTAATACATTTTGGCAGTGCTTTTCGGCGAGAGTGTGATATTTTAGATGCCCAAAATCGCTTTTTGGTCCAAGTCCAATGTATTTCAGGCGTTAAATAAGAGTTAAACCGTGTATGATCAGTCTATAAATTACCGCTTCGCTTTTTCCTCTGCTGGTCATTTAGCCAGGTAGCTAGCTAGCACTGCTAGCCTGAGCAGCAGGTAACTATGGCTGCAGTTATTCTAAGTTTCCCAACTCTGCAGGGTCTGAGGATATTTACACAGTGAGTACATTAAAGCCTTGAACGCCTGTTGATGATGATGTTGTCATAAAACATGCTCTCTTTTCTCACGACGTCTCCCACTGCTTCGATATTTAGCCAGGTCATGTTTAACGCTAGCTGACTCTTATCTATCAAAATGAACTGCTGTGACTTGTGTAGCTCATATTGTAAATTATCTGCTAACGACCATGGTTTCTGACGTACTTGAAGTGCCGTCAGTTTTCCTTTTAGCACGAAGACGCCGGCAAAACATGTTTTTAATTCAGCGAGCTAAAATATAGAATGAGAACTGAGCAAGGTTAAATAAAGGTAGCACACTGACTGCTAACGTGGCTAATGTTGTTGGTACAACATGCACACTGATGTGTCTGTACTTCTGCTACCAACCTTTATTTAGTTGTCACTTCCAGCACAGTGTTATTTAGGCTAGGTTTTTACCTGATAGTGTAGTTTAGCCTGCCTGCTACATGCCTGTGTGCCTCTTTAGCATCTGCTCAGCCTTTAACACACTTATGGGAATGTGAATGGTTCTAAATGAAGATGTTGTTCCCTCCCCAGAAAACTGTCATGGACCAAACGAGGCGTGAGGCTTGCTTCAGGAGGTGAGTGGGTTATCATAACAAACATACAGACGGGTGACAAACTGAACCCCCTGACCCCTACAGTGAGAGGATCCAGTGTCTCTGTTATGCTGCGGGAGGCAGAGGGAACAGTCACTGCAAATGCATACAGAGTTGTTTTCCGTAATCCTCTTTACTGATGAAACGGCAACAATTGCAAGACAATAGAGTGCATGTTTCTGGCCAACATCCTCTCTTTAGTCCAAATATTTCTATCCAACTGATGTTGTTTTTTTCACCAAGTGTTTCTCACCTGTTCCGTACACATTTCACTGTGCCCATGTGGAGCCTGTATGTCTACAAACTCCCCGTCTTGTGAATAAAGTGTAAAGGGGTGCTTCGGCTTCCTCCCGCAGTCCAAAATCATGCTGAGGTTAATCGATGATTCTAAATTGTCCGTAGGTGTGAATGAGAGTGTGCTTGTTTGTGCGACCTGTCCAAGGTGTCCCCTGCCTTTGCCCTGAGTCGGCTGGGATAGGCTCTATTTCTAACAAAAAAACTGTCAACATAAAAAATTATGAAAAGCCCAGAGGGACATTGCTTTGTCCCATCAATGACAGTCCACAACAGAGAAAAGAAACATCCACACATTTGAGAAGCTGCAGTGAGAGAATGTTTAAAATGCTTGCTTGATTACAGACCAGAATTAAAGCAAAATTAATCTATTATTTGATTAATTGTTTCAGTTCTCTAAATATTATCTGGCACACACTATGCATCCAAATAGTGTGTGCCAGCTAATATTTAAAAATAATTTTAAGCCCTTTAAAGCGTTTTGCATCTTTGCACTATTGTATGGTTCATATTAAGAACATGGCGTTGTTATTTTGTTGTCATTGTGTTTTTTCCAGGGGTGGGAAGGATAGAAAAGGTGCTGATCGCCAACCGTGGAGAGATCGCCTGCCGTGTGATGCGTACAGCCAAGAAGATGGGCGTGCGCTCTGTGGCGGTATACAGCGATGCAGACAGACACTCCATGCATGTAGCTATGGTGAGACATCAGATCCCTTTTCCCCATAAAATGTTTGTCCTTGTACCATCAGATCCACCGGTATGTTTATCATTTTCTGCAGCTGTATTAATGAATATAAAGTCATATTGTGTTGCTAAACTGCTATTTTCTCTGTCATTGCTTTTGTTTTGTGTTTGTTTTCTGCAGGCAGATGAAGCCTACCACATCGGCCCTCCACCCTCCCAGCAGAGTTACCTCTCTATGGAGAAAGTTCTGGAGGTGGCCAGAAAGTCTGGATCACATGTGAGTAATAATGCCAGATCTCTTTAATTATTTTATCTAATCTTAATCTTCATCTTAAAGATTAATCTGAAGCTTTGTTGCCCAAGCAATTTTAAATTCCACCTATTGTTTGCTGAAATGTTGTGTGTGCTGTGTGTGCAGGCGGTCCATCCAGGTTATGGGTTTCTGTCAGAAAACACAGAGTTTGCAGAGGCTTGTAAACAGGAGGGAATCATCTTCATTGGGCCTCCTTCCTCTGCCATCCGAGACATGGGCATTAAGAGGTGACACACTGTTATATATCTATAATTTTTCCCTAGTTGTCTGTAATTTCATCATTGAAGTGTTTGCTTCAGTTTTTTTTATATTTTCCTGCTGAGGATTTGGTGTCTTAGCATTACCTTTTATTGTTTTGTCCTTTTCCAGCACATCCAAACACATCATGTCAGCTGCTGGGGTGCCAATCATAGGTGGCTACCATGGAGAGGACCAATCAGATGAGAAGCTGCAGGCAGAGGCTGCTCGCATTGGATACCCTGTGATGATCAAGGCAGTCCGTGGAGGAGGAGGAAAGGTGAGAGGAAATGGGAAAGCCTAAGTAACTTAAACTTAACTGTCTTCAGCAAACTTAAAATAATGTTGTGTGTTTTAGGGAATGCGTATTGCACGGTCAGACTCAGACTTCTTGGAGCAGTTAGAGTCAGCGAGACGAGAAGCCAGAAAATCCTTCAATGATGATGTCATGCTGGTTGAGAAGTTTGTGGAGGACCCGAGGTAACACTCCCTTCTAACTGCTAACCAGGCAGTCCGACCACCACATTGTTTTATTAGTTTTTTGACTGAAAGGTGGATTTGAGCCTAAATTTCTCTGTCTGTCTGCCTCCTGCAGACACGTGGAGGTTCAGGTGTTTGGGGACATGCACGGTAACGCTGTGTATCTGTTTGAGAGGGACTGCAGCGTCCAGAGGAGACATCAGAAGATCATAGAGGAAGCACCAGGGGTGAGTGGATGATGATGGGCACTGATAGATGTTGTTTATAACATTAAGCTATATTAATATTGGCTAATAAAGCATTTCAACAGTTGCTGTGAATATGCACCAACCACACGAATCATAGTGTCTAAAGCCCGCTTCAGACATGCACTCCTTTCTGTAAATCTGATGGCATCAGAACATGTTGGTTCATGTCTGAATGAGCACCCTCTTCACTTTTCTGTAAAAGTTGCAAATGCAGTCATACTAGGTCGGACCTCATAACATATTCAAACCACTTTCAACACAACACAAATCTGAACTGCATGTCGTGGTGATAACAGACAGGCACGTACAAGAGATGTTCTTCAGGTTTGTGAAGCAATTCTTTCTCCACATTTCATCACCCATGTTGGTCTAATAACAACATAAAAAGCCCCCCCCAAAAAAACTCTTACAAAACTGAAATGTTCATTAAAAAAACTGCACACAGTATATTAATGAAGCCCACTAGTAATTAAAGTTATCTGGGTTTGAGCAA
>OMNN01032650.1:36405-48826 GCA_900302755.1 Chromis chromis | reverse complement strand
AAAGCCCCCCCCCCAAAAAAAAACTCTTATAAACTGAAATGTTCATAAAAAAAAAAACTGCACACAGTATATTAATGAAGCCCACTAGTAATTAAAGTTATCTGGGTTTGAACGAGGAGTAGGAGTCTTTCATGTGTGTTTAATAAATACCTGCAGTGTCAGACAGGAGCATAATCTACATGTGTGCTTTTAAAGAGTGAGAATTCTGTGCATTTACGCATGTGAAACAACAACTTTAATATTACTTAAAAATAATCCCTGACATAGAGACAGATTATCATCAAATATGCACAGAATTTTTTGAGTTTAGGTAATCATAAATAAACTAGACTGTTATCTGGACAGTTTGATAAGCTGCCAATAGTTTAGATGTAGTCTTCTGTTTTGTTTTTGCATTATACACAAATTACACAATAAAGCTCTCTTTTAGCTCTTTTTTGGAAGCAGTGATACTTCCATAGTCAAAACCTTTCTCCATAAAGTTAATTTCACCTGAGGTTACTGCCATATGGAGTTTATGGGTCTACGGTGTGAAAGTGGATATCAGGGTTATGATCACTTGAACATATTTCTGGCAGCCGTTGAATCGTTTCTGTATTTTCACTCATCACCACATGTATGTTTTCAGCCTGGTATAAGCCCTGAGGTTCGGAGGAAACTTGGAGAAGCTGCAGTTAAAGCAGCCAAGGCTGTGAACTATGTTGGAGCAGGTGAGAGACAAACACTCGTCTCACCACAGGGGCTCAGGCACAGAACACATGGTACAGTGATGATATATTGTTTGTCTGCCTGTGTAGGTACGGTGGAGTTCATCATGGACGCCCAGCACAACTTTTACTTCATGGAGATGAACACTAGGCTGCAGGTGGAACATCCTGTCTCTGAGATGATCACTGGAACCGACCTGGTGGAGTGGCAGCTCAGGGTGAGATGGGAGGAAAAGTAAAAAGAGGGAGGAGACAGCTGACAGTGCAAAGATATGTTCTGAACCTGGAGGTTTCCCCCCCCCATCAAATTTAGTTTTATTGACAGAAACTTATTATGCTTTCTGAAAACCTCCTCCAGGTGGCAGCAGGGGAGCGACTGCCTCTCCTCCAGGATGACATAATCTTAAGTGGACACTCTTTTGAGGCTCGTATCTATGCTGAGGACCCAAACAACGACTTCCTCCCAGGGGCAGGACCTCTGCTGCATCTATCCACCCCTGCACCAGACCAGAACACCCGCATAGAGACTGGAGTCAGAGAAGGTGGAGAAGTGACCACTTTAATTTTTTTGTGCAGCAACACTCAGTGCTTTAAAGGATTTAGTGTTTATTTGCAACTTGTTTGTATCGACATATCTGTAGTGGCTGGTCACACACGAAATATCAAATAAAAGAAGGTCCATAAACAGAACAAGTAAAGCAAAAAAACAAGTAAAAAGGGATGCGGTAGAATCAGAGCAGTAACAACAGATACAAGTATGCACACAGGGTTACATTCATTTTATTTTTGCATTTTATTTTTTCCTTTATTGGTAGTGACAGCCAAAGAGAGAGACAGGAAAAGGGGGTGCAGAGATGGGGATGACATGCAACAAATCACCAGAATTTATAACCGTTATACATGGGGTTCCTGCTCATCCTAGTGAGCAATAGAGGTGCCCTTGCACACACAGTCCTGTCTCTTTGTGTAAAAGCCACAAATAAAATTAGATGTACAGGGAGCTTTATATCTGACATAGTTTATTCTGTGTGTGTTTACAGGGGATGAGGTGTCTGCACATTATGACCCAATGATTGCCAAGCTTGTGGTGTGGGGAGAAGACAGATCAGCTGCCTTGAAGAAACTGCGCTATTGCTTGCGACAATACAATGTAAGACACACACACTCTAATGATGTTTTAAGATTTAATGTCAATTTCACTGTAGAAAAACTATTCATGCAAATGCCTGTGTTCCATCTCTCAGTGCATCCTCTCTGTCCTCTCTTCTGTCACATCTTCAGATTGTGGGACTGAACACTAACATAGACTTTTTGCTGAGTCTTTCTGGCCACCCGGAGTTTGAGGCTGGAAATGTGACCACCAGCTTCATCCCTCAGCACTACGCTGACCTCTTTCCCACTCCGAGAGCACCTTCTGGGGCAACGATCTGCCAGGCGGCCCTGGGCTTGGTGCTGCAGGAGAGGAGAAACACACAGGAGTTCACACAGATCTCCACTGGTGAGGGGGATTGGAATTATATTCTTTGTGTGTGTGCACAAATTTAAGCTGAAAAACTAAGTGTACGTGTTTATGTGTGATTTCCAGATCCTTTCTCCCCATTTGGCTCCAGCAGTGGCTGGAGAAACAACATCCAGTTTAACAGAAACATGACGCTACAACTGGGAGACAAAAGTAAGTAACAAACTGATGTGTTACTGCCCACTAGTGGTCAGGATGGGAGGGAAAGTAGAGAATAGATGACGAATAAGATGGTCAAGCAGAATCCTGATAAACACAATCAGAAGTTGTGTCACAGCTGAGCAGAATTTTTCTTCTCTGTTGTTAAAGGTAGGGTTCATTTCTATTAAATACAAGTCAGACTGATCTTTCCAGCTCCTGAACAAAGGTTCTCGATTATAATTCAGATAGAACTGCAACAACTGATCACTTCTTAAACATCATTTATTATCGGTAATGTCATTTTTGTTTTTTTGTAGTTTTTCATTAATTTAGTAGTGTATAAAATATTAGAAAATGGTGAAACATGTCACCTGTTATTTTGTAGAGTTGAAGGTAAGTGTATTGGAAATGAACGTACTTGGCATAGCTGTGATGAAAAATGGTTTCTCAGCTTGGCATTTCAACACTACTTTAAGTGATTAGGTTGAAATTGTGAGTGAAAATGGGACAGTCATTCTCATCCTGTCTGGCTGTCAGTTAAACAGGTAACCAGAATTATTCTAAAATGTTGTTGTGCTCCCAGAAATACTTGATTTTAAGTTGGCAGCAGCAAACCCTAGATGGACGTGCATTAAACAGCAGTGCGTTCCAGTACATTTGGCTCTGATTAATGTGCAATTAAAAACGACAAACATTTATAAACATGGGCAAATATTAATACACCCACCTCTTAATGGTGAATGAATTCCGCCTCACTAGCATACATACAGTTTGTTAATCTACAACTAATACATTTAATATACATGTACATGAATTAATTTGGTGTCATTATTGTCGTAACAGTCGTTGGGCTTGGTGGCGTTTTGAATGCTCTAAAGGTACAGACTGACAGTGAAGAGTTAATTAGCTGAAGAAATGATACAGTGTGTTCGTTTTAATTAGCACACGAGTATAGTGGGGGTAGACTCATGATTGTAATTATAATTTATTTAATGACTGCATAATTAAGTTAAAGGTTGGTCTAGTCTGTGACAGTTTAGTGATGAACTCACATTCATTATTCAATGTTTCTATTAGAAATGTCACTGCAAGACCAAAAATAAGTCCCTCGGCTGCTGCTCGGCCTGTGTGATGATGATTTTCAACTGAAGACCCTTTTCTAACCATTTTCTTCTGGTCTGTGTTTGTAGAAGTCGATGTGGTCATCACGTATAACAAAGATGGAAGCTACAGTATGCAGGTACTATTTCTTTCTGTGATTTACAATAAAATATACCTCTAAATTCTTAATAAATGTAGTACAAGAAGAGATGACGGTACGGTATGTATCCCAAGGTACTTATTTTGCATTAATCACATACATTTTTAAACTAGAAACCTTGGTAAACAGGCAGCAGGAGGTCTAATGGTTATGTTTGGTTGGTAGTACGACCAGCAGGAGTTAATATTGTCTAGAGGAGAAGCTGTGCTCATCGATCTTCCTACATACTTACTTATCAATGATCATTTTATTCTTTCAGATTGGTGAGGAGGCTTACCACGTAACAGGGGAGGTGGAGATGGAAGATGGAGCTTCATTCCTGCACTGTTCAGTCAATGGAGTGAAGTCCCGTCCCAAGCTGGTGATTCTGGACAACACAGTGCATCTGTTCTCCACGGTACGTTTCTGCCACTGCTGCTGACAAACGCGTGTTCAGTGACCCGAATGTAAAATTACATGCTTTACATATAGACAGTTTTGCATTTTTCATTTTCTATAAGGCAGTGAAGCAGAAGTCATCATCTGCCATTTTGGTTTTTCAGGTATATTTGTTTATTTGAAAGAAACAAGAAACAGCAACTTGGGTTTTTTTATGGTGTTTTTTGCAACTTTTATTATATTTTTTAAATAAATGAAGAAATAAACTATTTCTTTTAG
Source organism: Chromis chromis (assembly GCA_900302755.1). Classification (NCBI taxonomy): domain Eukaryota; kingdom Metazoa; phylum Chordata; class Actinopteri; family Pomacentridae; genus Chromis; species Chromis chromis. The sequence continues at coordinate 44,541 of OMNN01032650.1, read as the reverse complement.
CATTGCAACTAAGGATTTTTTTTTATATTGACCTAATTCATCAGTTTATTGTTTGATCCATAACACACAGAAAGTAGTTGGTTGGTTCCAGTATCCATTCTATTATATTATACAGTATGTCAAATTTAGTACGCATCTAGTTTATTACATCTTGTTGCATTTTACAGTATGCAAGCCAGCATGTCTTTGTTCACAATCCACGGCGCAATTAATATTACAAATGTTATATCTGTCTTGCGTGAGTATCAAGAAGCTTGAGCCACCTAGAGCGCACAGACAGATGCCAGCTCATTTCATATATAGATATATGAGGAAGGTCAAAGCTTAAGACGCAATATTATGACAGTGTAGTATGTTGTAGTATCTACTTTGTACGGGCAGCTGAAATACGTACCTAATAGAATAGAATAGCTCTTTATTGTCATTGTGCGAAAATAAATTGTACAACGAAATTGGAGGAGCATCTCTCCCCATAGTGCAATTTAAATAAAAACTAAGTACAAAAGAAAAATGCTAAATTAAAACTAGTAAATAAAGAAAACAGTCAAAGTCCACATATACACATACACCTGTTGCACTGTTCCATGTTTAATAAGAATGAAAAATTGTCCAAAAGTACCTAAAGTAAAAGGGGGAAAAAAGGGTTTTGGAATGCAGCCAGTGGGAAATGGTTGTCACAATATTCTGGACTGGAAACCAGGAATCCAAAATGCCTGAGCCGTGAAGCAGGTTCAACATACCAAGATCTCTTTTTGTTTAGTAAGCTGAACAACTGCAGTCACACTATGCAGTTACATGATGGTTGCTATCAACTAGTGAAGTCAAACCGTCTATCCATCCATCCATTATCTATACACCACTTAATCCTCTGTAGGGTCGTGGGGGGCTGGAGCCTATCCCAGCCGACTCGAAAATCCCGTCTATCACAGGGCTACACATAGAGACAGACCACCAAGCACACTCATGCCTACGGACAATTTAGAATAATCGATTAACCTCAGCATGTTTTTGGACTGAAGGGAGAAAGCTAGAGTACCTGGTGAAAACCCACGCTGCACAGGGAGAACATGCAAACTCCACACAGAAAGATCCCAGGCGTCCTAACCGGGACCGGACCAGGGATCTTCTAGCTGTGAGGCGACGGTGCTAACAACCGAGCCACCTTGTAGTCCCCAAGTCAAACCAGGGTTTCTGAATCTAGCTATGAGTGGGTTCACATGGCATGGGGCCATGTTGGTACCAGAGAATGATTTTCAGACTTGAACAGGTCTACAGCCGCATTATTCTCACAACAAAACTAATTATAATCCTAAGCTAATGTGAGGATTTAAAAAAATATAATACAGGCTAAAAACAACACAGCTGCTGCAGCCAAAGCAGGAAAGAAAGCTTATCAGTATCATCGCCCCATCATTAAAGCACACAAGCAGATCTGACAATAATTAGGCTACTGTGTATTCCTATTAATCGTGCTGCTGTATCCTGTTCTTGTAAAGTGCAAAACAGTTTTGACCTAATTCTTTCAGCTGCAGCTTTGGTGGTGCTAAATGGTCTTGTAAACAAGTCAAGAACAAATATAAAAACATAATTCAAAGCAGTAAGTAGGCTTACTGCAAATCTTATAAGGTCAAAAAGCACCAGGATTTAGAGCTTTAATCAGTCTGTTTTAAAATGAGATTGCATTACAAAGGCATGTAGAACAATTAATGGCTTTGATTTTCTAGCAGTCAACAAGAAAATTTACAAAGCAAGACTGAAGTTTGCTCCACTGAGAAACTAAATCACTCATCAAGGGTTTAAAGAGTCTCTAAAAACTCTCACCCTCCTCAGAGACCCTCTCACTATCTGCACACTGAGCTCCGTGGGGTCTTCTAGCAGTGGTGGTGCCATTTTCCAAGAGAACTGATCGATCAGTTAGCAGTGTTTCTGATCCGTTCTGGAGCTGATAAGTTACCAAGTCGATGAACCCTGATAAGAAGTGAAGCACTTTTGTAGCCCTGAACACCTTGAATTAAACCTAAATTCCCTCCATAGCCCCAAAGTCATGTTTCGTAGTACAGGCTTCTGAAGATGAGATGAAGCAAAATAGCAAATGCACGCGTTACAAAATCTGAAACCAGAGAACATTTGGCACTTTTGCTTGAAAAGTTCCAGAAAAACATTAAGTCCTAAGTGGTTGAGCTTAAGTAAGCGTGAGAATGTGTTGTCTTCAGCTGTTACATACTTGTCCTGTTTACAGCTGATTTATTGCAGGTTCATTGCAGATTATGTAAAAGCTGCAAATCCACACTTTGCTCTGTCAGTTTGAAGAGATCTTCACCTGACACTGCACAAACCTCACTCCTGTCACATTTTATGGCTTTTATGGTCGTTAACGAACACTCAACATCTGACATCAGCCGAAATTAAAGCCTGTTGGCATCCTCTTACCTCCGCCGTCGGTCAACTGTCACCTCGCTCTCTGACATCTCTTCATCTCTGCTGCAGGAGGGAAGCTCCGAGGTGTCTGTCCCAGTGCCAAAGTATCTGGCTGGTGTGAGCGGCTCTGGAGCTCAGGGTGGAGCTGTGGCCCCCATGACCGGAACCATAGAGAAGGTGAACTTGTGTCTTTAATTTCTGTCTTGCCAAAGGGATATGCTCAATTTCTTTAGGATAGCTTTTTTAAAAGTCATGTTAAATTGGAAATCGAAATGTTTTGTTTCTTTTAACCTTTTACATCCTCTAATTCAGGATAAACGGTTATTAATTCGACATCTTAAAATGTCAAAAGATTCAGCCAAAGGAAGGTCATTTATCCCACAGATTTGGGATCAGCTTAAAATGCCTTCTGGCTTCATTTCCAGGGGACTCGAGGGACAGCTAAAGGGATTTGGGCAGCTAATTGTTGACTCTACAGACACAAACACTCTAATGTGCCCTGATGAATAACCAGTATTACAGAAGATGCCCTAATGTGTGAAAATAATGTGCAAGGTGCAGGTAAAAAAATATAACACAAAGCACAACTGTTGTTCTGTTCTCCAGGTTTGTTATCGGGACGCTTTAAAGTGCATCATTATGCATACACCAGGATCAGTTGCTGAAGACAAAACTTATTTAACATAGCTCATGGTTATCCTTTGTGTACTTTATCGATTTAACAATGACAACTCATCGAAGTCACTTTTCTTGCTGAGAATTGGATGAGAAGATTGATGCCACTCTCATGGCTGCGTGATTAAATGTGAAGCTACAGCCAGCAGGATGTTACCTTAGCTTAGCATAAACACTGGAAGCAGGAGGGAACAGCTGACCTGGTTCTTTCCAGAACTAACAACTAACAAAATACACCTACATACACTGTAGTAGTACCTTTTAATTACTGTAATTAGCTACTCACAAAGCAAGTGAAGTTGTGTTCATTAGCTAGCTTGGAGGTGTGTTGTCAGCTTGTTTACTGCTGTGTTAAATTAGCAAACAAGGTACATTAAACTGCAGGTAACCACTACAACAGTACTACTGCCATGCTGCCAGTTAGCTCACTGATGAAACAATCTTAATTGCTGCTTTATAACAAACAAACTTTAAAGAATGGATAACAATTTGAATTTAATTGTGGCTGTTGTAGAAGCTCAGTAACTTATTCCTGCTGATACTAAAATTGACTTTTGAAAAAATGCACTTCTTGGCCTCCACCTTGTCTATTATTTTTATATATGGGGACACCTCTGAGTGCATTGTTGTTTACCTCCAGTATACTGTCAGCCAGTGTAATGAGACTGAAGCAGACATGATAAGAGCAGACCAAACAACTGAAATGAATTTGAAGATGACGGAGCCACAAATTTAAAAAGCAAGAACTAATAAAGACATAAATTAGTTTTTGATTATTTATGAGTGACACGAGTCAGAATATTTTATTTTATACAAGTCTGAATGTCCTCCATCCAAACACATACAAAAACCTCTCTGTTGTTTTGTGCTCAGGTGCTGGTGAAGGCCGGAGATAAAGTGAGTGTTGGAGACCCGCTGATGGTCATGATTGCCATGAAGATGGAGGTGAGGGACTCATGCTGGTTCTGCCTCACACACATTCTCACCTTTTAACCAGTCGACAGCTGTGGTCTGAAGTTTACAAGCACTTACCACGGACATGGTTATCGTCATAATATTGGGCTTTACAACCCAAGGATTTTGTGCACAACTTTAATAATTTTTGGGTTTTCTGAAATTAAAACAAGATCGACATTATATATTTATAAAGTACACCTAATATTTGTCCCTGAGCAAGTTGCCCCTTGACCAGATGGTTTTGTAGCCACGAGCACACTTCTGGCATAACTCTGGTTGGACATTTGGCCACTCTTCTTACTAGAACTGGCAGAGTTCAATTAAAGTTGCTGGATTCCTGGCACAGACCTGACTTTTAAGCACAGTTCACGTCTTTGACAAGGTTGAGATCAGGACTTTGGGAAGGCCATTACAAAGGCCTAATGTTAGCCAGCGTTAGTCTGTCTGAGGACATTGTCCTGTTGAAACCCAGTTGTCCACCTTTCAACCATTGATGGTTTGAGGCAATGCTGAAGATTTTTGAGGTAGTCGTCCTTCTTTATTGTTTCTTCCACTTTGCAAATTACCACTTCCACTGCTTCCACAGAGTATGATACTACCACCGCCATGCTTAACAGTCGGTACAACTACAGTGTTCATGGGATTGAAAGCCTCATACTTTTTTCCTTTGACCATTAAGCTTTCCTCCAGAGGGCTGTTTCTTTGTTCATGTGGTCTGCTGCAAACTTAAGTTGAACTTGAAGGTGTTTATTTTGGAGCAGGGGCTTCTTTCATAGACAGCCAACTCTCAGTCCATGCCGATGTGAAACTCATTTGACTGTAAACAACTACACTGGTGCTCCAACACTGTGCTTTGGTGGTTCCTGGGTTGTTCCTGACCATCCAAACCAATTTCCTCGCAGCTGAGGACAACAATTTGGGTCTTTTTCCAGACCTTAGCAAAGGGACTACACCTACCAATAACTTGCATCATTGTTTGAAATGATATTGAAATCTGCAGTTATTTAAAAAGAATTTTCATGTGACTGTCTGACCTGTGTGAATCTACAATCTTTTTAAGATCCACACTGAGCTCATTGGATCTTCCCATTCTATTGTGTGTTGGTTATTCCAGGGAGTGCAGTCAAAAAGAAAAGCTGCCTGCTTTAGTCTCTCGTAAACACCAACCTGTCTGCAAACCTCTCATGATCACTATAACTAAGTCAGGAGGTCTTGGCAAAGTAAATAAAAACTTTTGCACCACATTCTTGAGTTTATTTTTCTATTAAAGATGTATGTTGTATCCTGCTCTTGAAGAACAGTTCAAATAAATACTTGAAAGTCCAATAATACCATGACATTCATGTCAATGATGAGGGCACATAAACTTACGAGCACAACTATAAATCATAGGTATACACATTTTACCTAACTTCTATTTATATTGATTTTTCTCCTTCTTGGTTTTTCTCTCTGCAGCACACAATTCGGGCGCCCAAGTCAGGTGTGATCAAGAAAGTTTTCTTCAGCGAAGGCTCTCAGGCCAATCGCCACGCTGCTCTGGTTGAACTGGAAGAGGAGGGGGAGGAGGGGGAGGGGAGCAGCCAGTAAACAAACACACAATCAAACCCACGAATGCAGTGAGAGTCGGCAGAGAGCTGTGTTAGACTGACTCACTGTCCCTCCAGCAGTCACTGAGTGAGTTTTGGCTTCCTGCACTTGATAAATATTTCCTAAAATGCGAGTCAGGAGATTGAGTTTGGGGCAGTCTGGAATAAATGAGGCAAAGATGATCACAGTTGTACCCAGATGCACTTAGAAAGGTTAAAAACAGTGATGTGAAATGCAACAGGGTTTAATAGTATAATGACACTTTTGGACAGTTGCCTTTTCACGAAGCACAGTCTTGCCTTCATATTGATTTCAGAACTATTACCTGTTTCTGCTTTTCTGTTCTTTTGTCTTTATGTTTTTGTTGTTGAATCTTGCTTTCCTTCTCTCCTCTCATGTGTTGGTTTCTGTTGGTGGTATATTATTAGTTAAAGAGCAGTTTAATGCTGTGTCTCCTATGCACACCGTGTGAACGTCTCTATATGTGCACAGTAGCGAAACTACATTGTGTATGCATATCAGGGTTAGATTTGAGGCAGGAGATGGTGGGATGGCAAGTGAGAAATTCTCAAACACTGTCTGAAAGATGCCTTTGTGGACCAGAAGTAGTTACTGATAGCTCTGGGAGAAATTGTCTTTCACATGACCTTAGCGTATTCATCCTCATCCCCACTTATTGCATTATAATTACTGGGTTTATGAGCCTGTCTGGGGTTAAATGAATGTCAGTGAAAACCATGTACATCCATGTTTGGATTATATAAGCTGAGGAAACTCTTCCACCACTTGTATATATTGTATAACTGCAGATATTTAAAATGCTTTGTCACTAAGCTTAAAGCAACTCAGCTGGTTTTCTTCATTCATGAAAAATGGGCAATGTGGAGACGAATTAAGAGAAAAGAACTGGATGTAAAAACATTTTGTATTGGGGTTTGTTAATGGCAAGTTTTTACAAAATCTGCCCGATCCAGACTGACTCCAAACTCTACCAATCATGATGTCGATGCAGAGGAGAGAGTAAAGAGGCGCTAAGGAGGATTAGAGTTTGAACTGCTGGTTACAATAGAAAAAACACTCCAGGATAACTTTTGCTCAGATAAATCTGATAATAGAAATCACATGTACAGGATTTTTGTGACCAGATTTGGCTCTGGGTTCAAAATGCCCCTTGAAGGATAAAATGTCGGTCACAGAGAGCTTTTTAGTAGACAGATGGTTTGCTTCTGTGTAAATCCGCCAACAGTCCATGTGATTACAGCACAGACAACATGTCAACTGGACCTGCTCCTGCGGATCTCTCTTCTTACTAACTGGTGTGTATTGAGGCCTTGTAGACTAAAACTGTCAGTGTAAACACTTGTGTTCAATTCCTGGATTTGTAGATGTATGACTGATGATTTAAAGAAATATATTGTACTAGTGAAATACTGTAATAAATCTTTTTCTAAGTATAAAGAGCCCCATGTCATATCTGATGAGTAGTGAATTTTAAATCTGTATTTTTATGTTGTGGCTGATGTCAGGCTCAACTTGAGTTAAAATAGTGAAAACAGCGGTGTGGCTGTGCAGAGGTTAAATGTTATTGTATGTTGTGAAAATGCCAACAGAGCTCAGCTGGGTTTGTGCTGCTCTTTAACGGAGTTTAGCCAGACAGACATCTGAAAAAACAATAACCAGTTAGTCAACATTTCCTAATCCTCGTAGTTTTAATCGTAGCATCTGGACTTTGTTGAGTTAGCTTCTTCAGTTCTGAAGAACTGAAGAAGCCTCTTGGATGAGAGGTGAAACATCTTCGAGCTAACTCAACCAAGTCCAGATGCTACAATTAAAACTACGAGGATAACCACGACCTGGATGACTGAGAATCTTCACAGACATGACATTTCCTAAGTTTCCTCTCCAGTAAAATCTATGGATGTACTGGAGATGATCTGGAGGCTGTATTTAAAGATGGAGCCTGCTCACTTAAAAACTACTCACCTGGTGCATGCAGCAGAAAACACCGTGCAGCTGACTGCACACCTGCTTTAGCGTTTCCCCCCCTGCTGCTTCCTGCTCTGCTCGTAGACTTCACATTATGATGACAACACAAAATTAAAATTCCATTTTCTAGGTACTGGGGAGGCTTTACAAATGTTATGCACTCATGGATTAAAAATTCATAATATAAGGCCGTCTTCTTGAAAAAGTAGTTTTTAGGCCACAGGGTTTTTTTTTTAGTTGCAATACTACGAGTGACCACCGGGACAAAAGAGCAGCAAGGGAGAAAAGAAAAGAAAGAAACCTTTATTTGTCACAAATACATTTTTACAGCATTGTGAAACGTTTTTTTCGCATATCCCAGTTGGGGTCAGAGAGCAGGGTCAGCCATGGTACGGCGCCCCTGGAGCAGGAAGGGTTAAGGGCCTTGCTCAAGGGTCCACCAATGGCCTTGGGGTTTGATCATCTGACCTTCTGATCAGTAGCCCAGAGACTTAACCGTTGCGCCACCAC
>OMNN01032650.1:2301-36385 GCA_900302755.1 Chromis chromis | reverse complement strand
GAGGATTAAACCCCCACTGCGGCCCTTGAGCAAGGCCCTTAACCCCTGACTGCTCCAGGGTCAGCCATGGTACGGCGCCCCTGGAGCAGGAAGGGTTAAGGGCCTTGCTCAAGGGTCCACCAATGGCCTTGGGGTTTGATCATCTGACCTTCTGATCAGTAGCCCAGAGACTTAACCGTTGCGCCACCACTCCAGGTCAAATACAGTGATGTTTAAACTGAAAAATGTAATTTGAAAACCCTTTTGAAGTTTAAAATCTCACTTCAGTTCTCAAATTTAGTTGTTTTTGAGTGTGAGACGGGCTCTTTGTTGTCCTCTGTGGCCGCTGGAGGGAAAAATCCACTCTGACCAACCATGAAATACCTGTAGACCACACACTGTATATAACATGTAATATTTATACGGTGTATGCTGTAGAATTGTGTCCCCAGGGTGCAGCAATGAGTCCATTACAGTTAAGCGTGCCACACTGTGCTGAAGAAGATGCTGCACTTGAAGGGGACGTATGATATATTGATGATTATGTGCTGACGTCGGCTATTCAGATTTCTTTGTCCGGTCATCTGCTCCAGACAGTAACACCACAGATCGATCTACAGTCTTCTTGTTAAATGTATGTACTATAGTATTATTGCAGGTATTTGATGTACTCCAGTAAACAAATAACCGATGGTGCAGGGAGATACAATACAGACATGTGGTGACCAGTGGCGCAAAAAGTGGGTATGCACTATATGCAGTGCATAGGCATAAGGCAGAGGAACTGTTTACCAGCTATGTTACCTGTGCTGTTTCCTGACAGCAGTTGTTTTCCACTCAAGCATTTTAGTGCATTTCCCACAGGTACACCTGTTAACAGGGGCATATGTAGAAAAAAATTATGTTGCTTGATTAAACCCATTGTTATGAGTGTAATATTTACCAACTGTAATCTTTGTTAATATGGATGTTCATGCTGTCCACTCTCATAGGTCATATTCGGTTCAAACATTTATCCATCCATCCATCCATTTTCTATACACCGCTTAATCCTCTGTAGGGTCGTGGGGGGGCTGGAGCCTATCCCAGCCGACTCGGGCGAAGGCAGGGGACACCCTGGACAAGACCCCAGTCTATCACAGGGCTACACATAGAGACAAACAACCAAGCACACTCTCATTCACACCTACGGACAATTTAGAATCAATTAACCTCAGCATGTTTTTTGACTGTGCGGGGAAGCCGCAGCACCTCATGAAAACCCACACTGCACAGGGAGAACATGAAAACTCCATACAGAAAGATCACAGGTGTCCTAACCGGGACGTGAACCGGGGATCTTCTAGCTATGGGGCGAAGGTGCTAACAACCAAGCCACCATGCAGCCCCGGTTCAAACATGTACACATGTATTTAAAAAGTTGACATTTCCAGTCAAGATCGAGAAATTTTAATACTTAGTAGGTTTGTAATTATCTTTCCGAACCTCCACACTGGCAAGAAGACAAAGTGGTGCTCACAAGCTCTGGGTGTTGCTTCCAGATGTTGGCCAATCAGAAGAGAGTGGCCTTTTAGGGAGGAGGGACTTTAGGAACGCAGAGCTAATGTCACTGTTTTTCAGACAGAGGCTCAACTGAGGTGCTGCATAACAGGCAATATGAGACAAATACTTTCTTTTGACTCTTAATCATGCAAAGCTACTCTAGTGGAGTCCCAGAATAAGAAATATAGAGCTGGAAATAAATGTGTTCCCTTTGTAAACTTTTTCAAATGTATTATTTATAGGAGATGAGACTTGAGGAAGGATGAAGACTAACATATGTTTTGTAAATAAACATCTGGTTAGTGACCTCATCTCTAATCAAGAGCAACTGGTTTACTATTTAATGGAAACATGATGAGGCCTGAGCTGACGTAGTGCTGCTTTCAGGCAACGTCAGCAGAATGAGGAACAGAAACTGATATTCTAACTTGGGTATTGTTTTCCTCGTGTTAACCTTGTAGTTAAATCAGTTATACAAGCTAACTATTGTCTGGTAAAAATGATTGGATGAAGTTTTCATTAAATTCTTTTTTGTTTTTACATTCCAAAATTACAACTATATACTATATATCCTATAGAACAGACTATACAGATTAATATATGGTACACTAGTAGGATGTAACGCTGGAAACAGGACACAGTGAGTGAAGGAGTTTCTGTCATCAAATGAATCTATCAAAAACATCTTACATTTTGAAAGTGTATTTTCTCTACTGCAACTATTCTAAGCTTTTAGTTTGTGGTGGATGGAAGAAATGGAAGAAGAAGAAAAACATCACAATATTCCAGTATTCAGACCTAAAGTATTTATTAATGGATATTAAATAAACAACTAATACAGTGTAAGAAAGAATAAGTAGGGGCAAAAGAGATTAGCACAAAATTGTTAAATAATTGAATGTCCATCTGTTTAAAATGAGTCACATTATTACATACATTCATTTGAAACGTTAAGATAATTTTTGGCTGCTTATTGCATTTCATTTTTTATTTGGTTCCAGCAGCCTTTCCTTCATATTGCCTCATTAATTTACTTATTATTAAACACTTTCTGTGTCCCCGGTCCAGTATCTTGTCTTTAAATTGCTTGTTTTGACTAACAGCCCAAAGAAATTCTTAAATCTGAGGTGGATTAATTATCAAAATGTTAGTTTGTTGTCTCATTGATTAAACTGCTTAATGCTAGATATATAAAAATAAATAAATAAACAGAGGTTCAAATGAAAAAATAACTAAACAGACCCGTCAGGTTAACTTTTTAATTAAACTTTTCCCTCCTTGCAGATTGTCATGTTGAATGAGTGAATCTGATTGCAGCCATCAGCCTGGTAGGAAGTCCTAATTGGATTTTCTCTTCTTCATTAACATTATGGAAGCTTTCAGGTTGTTTACCTGTTGTGAGCTGCTTTATTGTTTGTCTTCTCATGATTGCACTTTAATGAATAAACTGCAAAGACACGTTTCTGAAAAAATGTATTTATTTTCGTAAATAGAACCGCATCTTCAGCTATAAGACAGATTTACAGACAGGAGGAAGACGGACAGACGAACGGACACAGCATCAGATATCAGTGACCAGAAGAGTGATGGTGGTTTATTAATTGTCAGGTGCAACACGATTTACTGATGAGAGGAGGTGGAGGAGGGAGGAGAGGTGATTTCCACAGATGATGAGCAGCTTGGCGTCTGACTGGGCGATGCTGAGTCACAACATTCTGCTGCAAGCTCACATTTTAGTTTAGACTCCGGCTTTTTAGCTGATTAGATTGAGGAAACCTTAATTTGATTCAAGTCTTTTTAGACAGCCATCTGCAGTCAAAAGTTCAAAACTTAAAAACATAGTGAGGATTTGGATTTAAGTACAATTTATAGTTGAAATGACCACAAATTTTTAGACTGAATAATCACTGTTCAACAAGACACAGATGAGCTGACCGCTGGTTTAATACATGGACAGCATCTCTGACAGCAGGACCACCTGTGGACAGACTGCAACAGCTCTTGAGCTCTTTTAACGAGGTTCCCGATGAAACTCAGATGTAGCCTCTGATGGATGACATGAAGACCATCAGAGATCTGAGGTGTGATCAAATATTAAATCACTTTTCTGAATTATGTGGCCGAGTAATCTCCTGCTTCTAGAAATACCCCGGAGGCCTCGTATCCAAACCCTGCTGCTGCAGCGCTTTACAGATTCTGCTCCTGGTTTTCACACATGATCTGCTCACAGCTGTTTGGATCAAAACAGATGTGAAAACACCACTTTGGTGCCACTTGAGAGTGAATTACTTCTGGCATTTACATCTCGTCCGATTGTCTGGTTTGAAGCTAAACTGCTGGATGGTACTTTTGGTTTCTGCTGTCAATGTGAGTGAGTATGGAGACCCCAAGTGTTCTAAAATAGTAAATTAAACCTTATTATTTATTCAAAAATGTTGTAAAATATTATTTACCTCCACAGTCTCACTTTTATTTCCCCCAAATGATCTTTTATTTGGTTGCGATACCTCATGACTTCTCAAAGACTTGGAAAAGAGAGGATCTTTCAGAGCCAGGATTAGCTTTTATTTTTTACTTCACTATTTGTTTTAATTCTGTAATCACTACTTGTCTCGCTTTGTGTGTCTATTAAAGCTCTAGTAGGCAAAAATTTAGAACTCTATAATGTGACAACACAGTCGTCCTCCAGCAGAATCAAAACCTGCTCTCCTCAGTGAAAGTATTCTGTTTTACTCACCACATTCTGCTCCCAGTGTAGTTTGTTGCTCTTTGGGGAAATTTCTTCTCTGCATTTGACCCATCCTATTCAAAGTTAACCTGAACTATACATACTAGGAGCAGTGGGCTGCCGGGGAGCAGTCAGGGGTTAAGGGCCTTGCTCAAGGGTCCACAGTGGTGGTGACTGGGACAAGCGGTCGCTCTCACTTCCCCACCTCAACCTCTTGCCAGTCTGGGGACTCCAACCGGCGACCCATCGGTTACAAGTTCACTTCACAAACCGCTAGGCCACCACTCCCCACCACCACTCTCACCTGATCTGTTCTGAAAAGCACCATATTTGGCCAAATCTCCCATCACAGGTTCGATTCTCTAAAGCTTGAAACTTGAGTCAGGAGGTGGAGCAAAAGTCTAGTTTCCTCCGAGACCACTCCAATTACAATACACTGAATCATTATTGTGTTATTTTTGTCCAGTGATGCCCAAAACATACTGCCTACTTCAGCTTTAACATTTTTAAAAATATGATTCCTCATGTCATACTGTGCTATTTATTTACTTTTAAACACTAAGGGTCACCACACTGAGCACAAGGGGGCATCAGATCTGCACCGACACTGCAGGTGTTTCTGCTCAGCTCTGTGTCACTTGCCTTTGGCAGGGAAGCACTAGACTTCCCTCCTCTGCCATCTGCTCCAAAATATCATGCAGAAACTCAGCAGTGTCGCCGCACTGATGCCCCAAAACATCGAGGTTAGTGGTTGTCTATTTTTGGTGATGGTTCTACTAACTTGGTGGGTGAAATTTTGCCGTTTTTGAGAGCTGAGTGATGATTCATTGATGACATCGATTGACCTCCGAGCAGTTTAATGTGATTATTTAGGGAAAATGTGAACAAACCGACTTTAATTTGAGATCGATATGAATATTGTGATAACAGGATCAACCACATCACCCAGCTCAGCTCATCACCAGCTTTGTAAATTAAATGACACAGCAGGCTCACATTTTTCCCCAAGTCCGTCTTAAAACAATGATAGGTGTTCAGTGTAAGTTTTTCCTCGCTTGGATTCGTGCCAGTCATAACAATATCCATAAAATCCATCCTCCTTGTTCTGTGCAAAAATATCTTCACCACCGTTTTACTGCAGCTCAGCACAAAACAGCAGTTTAGTGAAAATCAAAGAGGCAACTGAAAAGAAGAAAATACCTCAGAGTCCGACTGCTGACACCATTAGGAGTGCACAGAATAAGGACACTGGATTTTATTGCTTTTTCACCAATCACCAACTCTTTCAGTGGATATTGCTTGAGGACAAGGCGAGTAAAAAAAAAGTGAGCCTGATAGAAGTGTACTCTCTGCGGCAGTTAAAGGGTAGTTTGTGAAATCTGTGAGGGTGCCTTGCATTTTTCTTAATCCAGTACAGATCACAATCGTATCAAGGTAGATGATTTAATAGCAGATATGAGGTCAACTGGTTAAAAACTGGAAGCGTCCTTTCGCTCTTTTAAATATCCGATAACATAGTAACATCCTGCATACAGATACATTGACATGTAAGAAAAATTGAACACAAAAAAAAAAGTACCGCAATAATAAATAGACACTTCCACTGGCTGTTGCACCCGTGTGAACAGAAAGGAGCTATGTGAACCATATAGAAATAAACAATGAATTGACTGACAACAATGTGACAGACATCTCAGCATCTTGAACCATAGCAAAAGAAACATCCTATGACTCTTCCTGTGTGAGCTGAGGCATGCTCCAATGTTATGTGGATGTCAAGTCTAAAACGGTTGTCTTAAAGGGTTTCTACATTACTCTTCTGTCAGGAACCTTCTGGAGTTATTCTCAAAATAAGAGCCGTCACAGTGTTCCTCCTTTCCGCTGACTTTGGAACAACAGAGGAGGAACCGAGTGTCAGAGAGATGTGACCTTTGACACAGCTACGTGACAAACTGTACTTCCTTCAACCAACATGGCCCCCACACAGAGAAACATAAAAACTTCCACACACGCACACACACACTTCAACAGCTGGTGGAGAGAAACACACACATGGTAAAAACAATGTAACAGCAAACACATGACTTGAATGATTTCAGTGGCGACGGGTGACGATGATTTTTGTTTTTCAGAAAAGAAAACCAATAAAAATATGAATTTGATATGTGATTTGTGCAAACGCTCTGCTTTTCTTATCCTATCTGCTCAAAGTGAAATATATTTATCTATCTGAACATAGAGACATTCTGCTGTCTGTGTCGACATGCATCAGCCGCGATTCGGAAAAGCATCTCAGCATTAAAGCCATTTTTGTCCTCTGAAATGAAAACGGTGCCGTCGTCTCATCGGAAATATTTTTAGGCAACTGAGAGAAAAGATTTTACCTCCAATTCTGTGTGTACAGACGTTAGAAAACCCTTAAACTATCCCCTGATCCTCATGGTCTGTAATGCTGAGATACCTTTGGTCGTCGGGCTGATTGAGAAAAGGCATTCAAGGGGATGAGTACAAAGTAGCAATAGGCTCAAACAGCTTCCATCTGCAGTACCTTCAGTAATCTCTCAATAATATAACCTCTTCAAAATGTATGGCTTTTTAAACATCCGGCCTCTTTCAGAGCGACACACCGGGGACACAAGAGGCCTGAACAGTCACACGAGAAAGCAGCACGAACAATAAGAAGTCTTCTTAACAACAATATATAAGCTTCTGTACAATCAGGCACAAAAATAAACACTTTGTCTTTCAAAGTCCAGTCAGAATCCTTTGGTCTTTGGTACCACAGTAGAGCTGACGCTCCACGTACAGTATTGAGAGAGTACTGCAAGTCTGAAGGAGACAAGTTAGCAGAACCTCTGGGTCAGGATGGCTCTGGATGCTACAGGACTGTGGGCGGTTTAACTTTTTCCCTTTCAGTCTGAATGAGAAAGAAGGTGCAGCGGTGGGGTCGGCAGCTGAGAGACACCCGTGTTGAAAGTTAATGGAGCAGTTTCTGGAAGCAATGTGATGTGGAGCCTTAGCCGCTAGCCGACACCTCTGAGGTGTACTCATAATGCAGTCTGACTTTACCGAGCTTCTGCCCTGGTGCTACATGCAGGATTTTGGTTTGTCAAACTGTCTCTGACCTCCGCTGAGGTCGGTCAACTTATCCAAACCTACTGGGTTAGGGTACCTTTGTAGCAAAAAAAGCAGACAGGAATCTCCATCCTGTGTCTGCTTAGACTTAGAAGATCTACTTAATGCCAGTTGCAGGAGAAAATGTTTGGCAACTGATCTGAAAATGAAAAATAAATAGCTCTGTAAGACCTCATGGACCTAAGAGCTGATCAGATAAACTTTAACCATTAAAGACACTTTTAAAGGTAGTGAATTCCTGTAAGGTGTTTCCAGGTGATTTTACAGGACTTGCTGAAACCTGAATCTTCTGACATGAAGTACTGCAGCTCCACAGACGTCAAGCCAGGCTGACTTTTGCATCATGTTTTATTTCCTTTGACGTCGCAGCTCCCATCTGATCTTCTTCTCAGCCTTTCTAAGAATTGATTCACTCAGGGACACAACCTGGTGAAGGATAAATCAACCTGCGGCAGCGAGCCAAGTCCACAGGTTCCTTATCCCCTTATCCCGTGTGTGACTGCAATGACTCCAGCTGAGAGTGCACTGAGTTTTAACTGACGCAGGTTTACAAAATGGTGGAAGGGCGGATGGGGGTGTGGTTATGGTTCATAGCGGAGTGGTAGCTCTCCCCCAGTTGCGTGTGTTTTAAGTCAGTGGCGCTGGGAGTCAGCAGTGGGAGGCCTCGATGGGCGACAGCGTCAGGATGCTGCGATCGTTGGAGTAGAAGTTCTCCGTGTCGCTCCAAGACCTGAAAACAGGCAGCAGTGACTGAGGGTTAGGAGACTGATGCAGTGTGTGTGTGTGTGTGTCTGTGTGTGTGCGTGTAGTTGTCGCTAACTAACACACTGTTGTCCAAAGGTTTGGATTACAGTCTACACAGCCTGGCTGGAGGAAGCAGAGAAGAGTGAGGGATGGATGAGTGAAGTGTTAGTAATGGGTGTGATGGTGTTAGTAATGAGTAGCAAAAGTCTCTCCTCATTAACTCACAATAATACTACTACTATATAATAAAAACGCCTGAAATGCATTTCTTCAGTAAATGATAGGACCCTACAAGAATGCAATAATATTTGCCAAAGCTTGAGGGGTTTTAGTTACTTTATATGACAGATATAATATTTCTATTATTCCTGCCATTGCTTTTTGAAGAGGTGAGGCTTGTCACCTGACTACGTGCATCAATAAGGGAAATATTTCAACTCAGATGTGTTGACAGTTGTGGGGTTGAAAACACACCCACACAGAGAGACAATAATAATATTAAAAATATCAAAACTTTACCATTCATTGTTGTGAATTTAGTCAATACTACTCTACTTAATGAAAAATACCTTACACCAAGTTTCCAGGCTTCTAAGATAGGAGGCTACCTGGAATTGAATTAGATGCCAGTTTAAAATGTAAAATAAACACCTACAGGTATCTGAATCCAATAAGCTAAAGAAATAACTATTGACAGGCATTTTATTGGATGAAGTGGGTAGAATAACTCCTGCTTATTTTACCATCACTGCTGTTCTGTATAAAGCGAACAAAACCATAAAAACAAACAAGAACAGACATCACCAATTACTGCACTGGGTAAGTCTGGAAATACTGCAACTACAGGACTAAATAAAATACAGATTAAGATCTTATAGATTTTAGGCCAAATGGGAAAAAGAAGGAATCTAAATATGCATATATGCACTATACTCTCTTATTTACTTGATAACTGTTCCACAAAAGCAGCAATGCACCAGTCTGCTGCTGATGAGACGGTTTTAGGATGTCGTCTTGATGAAGTTGTTTATCGACAGAGTTTCAGCAGGTGAAAAAGACCAGCTTCTAAAAACACGCATTTCTTCCTGTAAAGAGGTTTAGATATTTGAAGCCTGCTTTTTTCTCTGGATCTGTAAAGTTTGTTCTCTGAGTATTTGAGGTGAGACTTGAGCTACTCAATCAACACAATTATCATAAAGGTAAAAGAAAATCATGGTTAACAAGCATCAGCAACATTCTTGCATCATTTATCCATTCAAAAATAACCATCAGTACTCAATTTCCTGCAGGTAAAATATACATCCTAAAGGTGTGTTAGCTGTTTCAATATATTTGCTTTACTAGAAAAATAGGTATTATACTGTATCATGTTCCAAAACACTAAACATACTGTATATCGTATAAAATTCTATATTCTGTATTGTTATTTAGAGGTATGACCTATTAGCTTAGCAAGCTGGATCTCTTTTCCTGACTGTACACAATCTAATCCATTTGTAGACACTGAAAACATTTTTGGATTGACAGACCCCTGTTTGGTCGGGACAAGAAGAACATGGATACATCCTGGAAGTCACAGCTTGCCGCTGTTTAAATCCACCGTTAAAGGTCACAACAAACCAACCTCCACTGCGCTGACTCACATCAAAGTTGAACCAGAGTTGATGATCAGGGCTTCTACCTTAAAGCGCTAGCAGGGAGTAGCAGACTGACAACATCAACATCACTTGAGCTCAAACAGTATCTCCATTCTGACTGATCCACCTGATCTTCACATGACTGCAGGAGTGAAGCCTGAAATGCGTAATCGCTCAACTGTTTCATAGCTGAAAATATGACCAGAGGAGAACTGCGGAACTCTCAACTTGTTGATTTAGTCCTTTCTGCACGTCTCCATCCACGTTCTTTTAACCCTAAAAATCAACGGCTCTAGAATAGTTCTCATAACCCTTATTAATCACTGCTCTCTGAGAAAGACAACCGTTTTAAGACCTGGTAAACAGAAAAACAGAGCCACCCAGGGACTTTAAATAGGCTCATGACTCAAATGGTGTTTTGACTGGAGGCCCTCTGACGTGCTACCACACTAGCTCGGCTGTCTACCAGGGCTGGGGTCAAACGGAAACATCTCAGCGCTAAAACCATCTTTGCTCCCCGGGTTACGACAGACTAAGAGGACATTAGCAACCAAAACACTTTTGGCACAAGCCAGTGGGAACATGAACCCAAGAAAAGAACAGAACAGGCAGATTTCTGACAAGATCAAGCTCACAGGGGACGCTAACAGCACATGAATAATTAATCTGGAAGGTCGAACAACATTATGCAGATTTCAGACACGGAAGGACAAAGACACAGCGAGGACAGAAAAAGACAAGTGCAGGAGGAGGGGGAGTGTGTGAGGGGGGCACAAATACATACAGGTTTACATTGTGTACAAAATACCAAAGGCAACATGCAACAAGACAGAGTCTGGGCATTCTTGTTTTGTAGCTTCTAGTAGACCATTGGAATGGAGTTGCTGTAATTTATACCGTAGAGAAGGTAAACTCCACCCAACTGGAACACCCCCAGTTGTAAAACAAGCATGCCCTCAACATTGGCCTCTTCTCAGAAGCACATATAAGGCTTCAGGATCCAGTAGAAAAAGATTAGTAGATACAGCGAGTAGCAGAAAAAGAGACTCTTTGAGACTACACTTCCCAGCAGCCTCTCTGGTTCTCAGGTGTGGTCCCCTTGTTCTAGGAGAAGAGGAGTAGGAGCAGGACGGCAGCTGAATCTCCATCCTTTATTTTCAAATTAGAATGCGAAGTTATGTTAGGAAAGATAAACAGATGCCTTAAGTTTTAATTAAAATGTTTAGCAGTACAATAAAGTAGTCTGTTGTTGAAATACTCAAGTAGGATTGTTCAGCTTTGTTGCATCACAGCTCACAAGTGGCTTCAAATGTTTATGTGTCCACAAGTTTTCTTAAGATGTAAGTGCATTCATCCATGCATCAAACTGCTGCAGAGGACATGTCTTTATTTTCAACTGCATAATTTCATGTCAAAAGGTCTCAGTAAAAGTTGCTCAACAACTGGATGGAGACTCAGCTGCCTGGGTGTGACAACTACACGGGCGCCTATCTTGTTTATTATTAAAAACATCTTGGACTCCTGACATCCGTGTCTGTTCCTGCCTTGTCGCTCCTAGCCATGATTCAGCTGTGGCCAGCATTCAGTGCTGCAACAACAGGCCAAGTCAAGCAGCCAACTACAGTTGGGCTTCCAATAAATATCAGATAAATACTTTTATGTATTATATAAGTTGTAATTATGCTTGCTATATGTCCTTTCCAGTCATTAAGCATAGAATACAGGAATGGGTGGATATATTCCCTTTCCCCTATGGCAGTATCCTAGCATTAAGGCCAAATATGGGCTGAGTTTTACTACTTGTTCCATCGTTCTTAGTAGCTCCCCGCATTATTTCCTCAAACCCAAAAGGTGAAAGAGAGGGAGAATAGGGACGGACAACGGTGTGTGGTCAGTAGAGGGTAGGTAAAGTGGGGTGAGGAGAGGATAGAGACAAAAAGGGGAGGAGGGACAAAAAATAAACCTGCAGATTCAGCCCCTATTCTATTAGTCGACTATGCTCTTTCTATTTACAGCATAAAGTACACCTAAACAATATATTGTCTGTGTGTTCATTGTTGTTGTTTATCCTTTGGGGAGTACAAATTGGCTGCTGTTTGCTCACTTGGACGAATCCAATTGGCTGCTTCGTGCCAAGGTCAGGAAACAGATCAATCATTCCCTCAGCAAGAAATTCATCTAAATTGAATCATGCATTTAGTGACCATTTTAATCGGAAGCAAAAAGGTTTTGTCTCTTTCAGTGAAATGACCCTGAGTGGAATATTTTATGGAGGATATCCCACCTACAAATGTCTGAGACATAATGAAGGGTATAAATACTGAAGCATAAGAGAAGGCTTATGCTCTCCATGGGCTGAATCAAAGTTTAAAGTGATTTGATGCGAAATATGTTCATTATTTCCACCAGGGCCTAACATGTATTAGAATTTGTTAGTGTGATGCCATTACAGCTACCTGCAATTTTATGTCTCTACTATGAGACTGCTCAGAAGACTGTTTTTCAGATCTGACTATCTGTGGTTGTGTAGAGGACTGTGTTATCACAGAGACTCTGCAGGTTGCTGTCCAGAGGGGCTGAAGGGAGGGTAAGGAGGAACAGTACATCCCTTATTTACCTTGTATGCTGTCAGTACCTTTACAACAAACACAGCCATGAAGAAACAAACATGCGTGCCCACACCACCCGTGTCTGTTCAAGGTACTACTGCAAAAGACTCGCACACAAAGAACAAGAATGCTACATCTTCATTACTGATCTGATCAATACTGAGAGTCCCAAGCTGTTTTGAGGATTATTGATTGCTCAGCAGAAAGGGCTGATCAGGTCAATTAATCAATGACCCCACCGAGTCACTGGGATTCAGGTAAAAAGACACGCTGAAACTGCAGACTGGGCAGACCAGCAAACTGTGAACTCAGCTTACTGATCTTTAAAGCTGCACCAGGCACAAGCCTTTCTGACAAAACTGTTGATGTTTTATCATCATTTATCACAAAGTGGACCTGCAGCATTGAAGAAATGATCAATCTGCATCAGCTGAGCTCACTTTATGCAGTAAACTGACATCATGTTTCATTATTACTGTGCACTGAAGGCCTTATATTTCACTTACGACTTACTGTCATCTCCGGCCACCAAAATGCAAAATCGCAAAGTGCAGCTTGAAAGCCAAGTAGCTACAACTTTCCACTTAAGAAGTGCTTTCATAGCTCTTCAATCATGAGTTAATACTTGAAGTGTGTACACATTTTCAGTACACATTTGGTGTTTACGATTTGACCAGCTAACCACTGTCTGGCCAAAGCCCAAGCGAAGTAGACCTCAAATGAACAGGAGGATCCACTGGACAATACAGGGGTCAACCTAAAGCTAACAACTAATTATAGTGGTGGTGTCATCATATAAAGTGCATTAAAGATTAGACAATTTTCATTGAAAATTGGCTATTGCAACTACCTCCCATTTGGACACCAATCTTTGATTTGAAGAGAGTAAGACAGAATGGATAGAGGAGACAGACAGAACAACAGATCATAGCATATGACGAGGACATAGACACATGGGCTTATAGACAGACAGACCCTTACATATGGGCTACACAAACAAGACAGTGCAGTATTGAGACCTGCTCGATGCCTGTATAGTGCAGAAACAGAGCATTGAAAGGACCCTAATAAAAAATACTGTAACCCAAACTCTCCCTGGCCAGACTGCCAAACAACCACACCTGCATGCTGTGTAGAAAGCATGGCCATCGCAATCTAATCAGTCGTTGGTCTCTGCTTACAAGCAATACGACATATTTCTGGTAATACACTCCTGTGGATATGAGGTGAAGCACACCTTTCTGTCTGGTTAATCAAAATGTTCAGACTCCAGACTCTCCCAACATTGACATTGATGGAATTGAAAAACTCATAAAAGTGCCGTCCATGATGGCTTCATCCACATATCTTCAGCCTCTAACTCCTCCTTTGGCTGCTGTCCCAAAGTCCTGCTAAGCTGCACCCTAAAACCAGTCTCTATGACCCTCTGAAACCCAGCTTCCCCACAACTGTTTGTTCAAACTACTACGAATCTGAGCAAGAGAGACTTAGAGTAGAGTCGTAGTCACATTATGGGCTATAACAGTCAGGACTTCAGCCCAAATTTTTGACACCAAGAGATGGTGAGGGTTCGTCAGGATTCATAATCATTGTTTCTTGTTGTAGTTGTCCTCCCCACCTGTTGCTGCGGCTGGATGCGTGGCAATTGTTGGCGTTGGCCTTGCACTGTCCGGTCATTTGCTCCAGGAAGTGGGCCAGGCGGGAACAGCCACTCTGCCCATGTTGGTAGCAGCACAGGGACTCCACACAGCTGAGGGCCTGCGCCTGGGGGGCTGATAGAGACTGGAGGAAGGTGGTGAAAGAGCAGAAAAAGAGCAAGAGAGGGTGAGGAAAATGGTGGCATGTAAAGTTGGAGAATGGCACGAGGTGAGTCAGTGAAATCACAGAGATAAGAAGAGAGGACAAACGAAAAAACAAAAGAGAAGGAAAGCAGAAGTGAGTGGAGAAAGAGAAAAGAGTAAAAATTAAAACCAACACGATACAGGCTGGCTGTTCTTTCTGACAGGATGATAAGAGCAGCTGGAGGATGACATATTGCATGCTGTCACAACAACAGTGATGTACAAGGAAAACATTGGAAACATGCTAGACAGGGGACTGAAATGTTGCAAATAACAACATAAATCATTAAACCTGTAAGCAAAAGAATCTTTGAGGAAACAGACCAAAAAACTCAAAGTGATAAATCAAAAATGATGTGCAGTATAATTTCGGGTGGTTGTAAAGCAGAATGCATCCTTGGGCTTCTTTGGAAACAACATTAGACTGAAGAACTAAACAAGTGTTCTCAGGCTATACAACTAATTCATGTTAGGGATACAAATGTTGAACAGTTTCCATGAGCGATAGTTGGCTATTTTAAGAATCAATAACTGGTTAATGGTTGAGATGAATGAAAGTGTCTCTCCATATACTGATGTAACCGTTTTTAACCACTGACAGTCAATGTTTCCTGCATAATCATCTCTGTTATATTGGGAAGCTGAAGAAAAGATTAAGTAAACTGCTATAAATGAACAAATTAACAACGACCTCTTTAAACGTTACTATTTTTACTTATGTTACTACATTATTGATATCAGAATAATCATCTAAGCTAATCTACATGATGCAGTGACTTAACATGAGTCCAGCTGCTGGAAACAGCTGCACAGAAGAAACAGATGTACACTAATACTGTCGCAGCAACTTTATCAGTCCAGGTAATCTGTCAGTATTTACTGCTACCCTTAAAACACTTCTATATACAGAGCAGGGCATTGCTAATACAGTTTAGTTTGAATGTTGTTGGAAGAATGTTGCTGCTGCTCCTGAAATTACAATTAGCAGTGAGACAGCAGAGAAGTGTCCTCATTTTTTGCAAGCCTCGAGTTCAGTCAGCAAACACAAGTGTAACTCCATCTCATTAAAAAGTAAGATGCACCACCTGGTAGCACAACCAGCCACTGTAGCAAAGCACAACATCTTCTTTCATTTAAACTGCTTGTCTCTCATCTTCTGCCTTTTCGGGTAATATATGTCCACTCCAATAAATTATTGAAGGCAATTAATCGATTAAGAATCTTTAACATCCCTAATTCAGATTGTGTATATTTCAAATGTCAGTTTTAATATAGGGTTTTATTTTACGTTTATAATAGCAGCTGGGCATCTTATACAAAGTACTGTGTGCAACATTTACAGCAAAGTAAAGACATTAAAATTGCTTGGGTACCTCAGAAGAGTAACAGATTGTTCTCCTCAGATATTTAAGCACCAATAAGAAGGTCAAAGCAATATTAACAAGCATCTTCAATCCCTTCTATATTCATTGAGTGCTAATTTGACTGCAGTGGGTCAGGATGCACCTCTGGTAGTGATCCTTCAAGGTAAGATGAGCCGTCTCTCCCGCACGGCCTCTAAAGCTCAGCTAAGGTCTTTCTGCTGGGCTGTCATATTTGTGATGGATCACTCAGCGGCCAATCCACATCCTTCAGCATAAACTAACCATGAACCAAGGCCAGCTGATGTGATTCATCGGCAGTAATTTAAGCCAAGCTCTTTTTAGCTTCCCTTCCCTTAGAATGGCATTTTATTAGTGTATGTGTATTTCTAATAATCTATCCTCTGCACGTTATCATATGTAACTCCATGTCGCGGGACTATATTGAACAAAATGTTTAGTATCATAGAGTTCATCAAGTCTAATCGAGTATCTGGAATATCGAGTCCTCCTCTGTGCTGCTATCTTATACACGTGCATGATAAGAAACGAGACAGTGCTGCAGTCATCTGTTTGATTAATTTCCTTTCATATATGTGAAAACTAATATAAAACAACAAAGTATTGCCTTTATCAATGTAGAAGCTGACTTGCAGTACAAGGAAACCTCTCACTGCCTGAATAATAAGGCTAAAAATAGATTTTGAGACTAATCAGATTTTTCATAGAGCCGGTGATGCATGGGTAGATAAAGCTGAATGAAGTTGCTGCCTTGGAA
Organism: Chromis chromis; assembly: GCA_900302755.1. Lineage (NCBI taxonomy): Eukaryota > Metazoa > Chordata > Actinopteri > Pomacentridae > Chromis > Chromis chromis. The sequence continues at coordinate 20,031 of OMNN01032650.1, read as the reverse complement.
CCTGTGGGATCAGGTGGCTCTGTTTATCTGAGTCAGCACCTGAGAGACGGTGTGTGACGGAGAGGAGACAAAGAGGAAACAGAGACAGAGTGGTGTGAGGTTACACTCATTTAGTTTGCATTGTGTACCCTCCTTTTGTGCAGCCTAACAGGACAGCAAAATTAGAGATTAAGCACTGATTTACTTTAGGGACCCACCTGGTTCTTGTGAGTACAGGTATTATTTGTTGAACCATTTGTCATGATTAAAAATTACTCTGGGGTACAGAAAAATATTGTCCTCTGAAATATTTGAGTGCCACTGAAAGTAAAGTTTCAACAATGTACAGCTTCTTTCAGAATAGGCAGAGCATCATAAACACTAGGTTATGCTGTAGAATCAATGAGTCAAAATATTTCCAAAATTTGCTTTTTTTTTAGGAAACTAATTCTAAATATTCAGATTCAATCATTTCATGTTGTCTCCTCTAATGTAATATAAAACTGTCATTTATGTGTGACTGAAAGTGTGACCCATGAATTCCACAGTGCTCTGACTTGTGATGTTGCTGTTGGTAGATTTCTCAGCAGCAGAAATTGGAGATACTGTTGGCAAGAAACCAAACTTCTGCTTCCTGGCTGGCAACAGCAGAACACATTCAGTTTGATCTCTCTATGAATTATTCTGGCAGTGTCAGGCGCTCCAAGGTTTTGAGGCTCTGCCTCTATCACAACATGGAGTTTTCTTTTTGTTTTTGCCTATGAAAAAATGCATACAAGCTTATTTGTGTAGCTAGAGTCTCCATTTCTACCATAATGAAGAGAAAAGCTGAGGCTGTGATTTTTTCAAACACAGAATTACTTTAAACCACAGAAACAGCCACCAAGTCACAGCTGTGCTATGGGCAGTAATGTGACTGAGACCAGTGTTTATTTGTTGGTAAAATGTCCTTGGTGTGTTGCTAGTATGACCATAGGGGTGATAAAAACTTTCCATTACGATAACTGATTTAGCTTGCTCAAGCCAAAGAACCACTACATCAACTGGTGAAGCAGCAATCAGTCATCACAGGGCTTGTCATTTACGTATCAGCTTCTAGAAGAAGTATCAGCTGAACTGATCATTTCAGCTCTGTATTGTTTCCAACCAACTCCTTGGTGCCATTACCTTTTTTACTTCTAAGAAGCAACAGTCAGACAATGCTCACTGTAAAACCAGGCTAGTTCTTTGGTAATCTTTTGTTTTTAGACTTTTACAGAAATGCCAGAATTGTCCAGCTTGGTTCTTGTTTGCTGTCCTTTTATTTAGCACAACATTCTGTTGGTTGACAACAGAAACAAGAAAGCAGAGTATCTTTGGCAAGATCTAACCTGTAGTGCATGTAATAATGTTGGGTTGTTAGTGTGATATATGGTGCTCAAAAAGAACATTGTGTGTGGAGAAAGCAAAACACTGCAACTGTTAAATTATGAAAGCAAAAAAAAAGCAAAAAAAAGAAAGAAAAAACCCCAGAAAAATCATACTCCATACTTTAAAAGGGATTACTGAAGCTATCAAATACTTACAAGCATTCAATGATATATCATTGAGTATGGTAGGAGCAGATGGTTGAATGAAAATATGGCAAAGACAATGAAGTCAGCATGCCAACAGCATTCTCTTTCTGTCTAAACTCTGAACCCATACCTGATCAACAACAGTGAGGGGTGAATTGAGACCGGGTTAGGGAAAGGATGGGCACAATCATGGTTGGGTAAGGGAGGACAGGGTCAGTCACGTCTGGGCCGGGAAGGATGAGGTTATTCATTGGAAGGGTAAGGAAGGATGAATTAATTATGATTGGGTGGGAGAGCATGGGGTCATTCATATAAAAAAGTGAGAAGGACAGAAAGACATACAGGAATAGTATTTTTACATATGAATACAAGGGCAGTGTGGGGGGCAGCTGTGACATACAGCCATGAGGTAACAATCAAAGGTGCAGGTTGTTGGAACCAAACAAAAGGGCATGTGCAGTTGACTGCAGCTGTGAGGGGGTGCACAGGGTTGGTTGGTCCTTGGGTGAAGCCATAATGCCAGGGCAGTGACAGCACGAGGCGGACAATGGGAGTGAAGTACATGTATGGTACTACCTAGGGGAGCATGGGTCTGGGCTGGGGGCAGCAGGGGGAGGATAAGCAGCTAGCAGGTGCCAATTGTCCTCCCCTGGGCTCCGCTGGGCTTTAACAGGGTCATATTCTGGGCCGACTGAACCCTCACCCTCTTCCATCTGAAGGACACAAGATGCTTACAGTGAGCCCTGCTGGCTAGTCAAATGGCTCATCCATCAGTCACCCAAGGAGACTGGTGGTAGGCCAGACACTGACACAGCAACATAACAAATCACACTGCAAAAAATATCCATCTTAGTCATTTAGTCTCATATTCAATGTTTAACAAATGAATTATTTGGATATTCGGATCCAAAAATACTGAGTTTCTACTTGTTTCAGGAATTAAAGCGGGGTCTTGTTTCAGAATGGGATGCTCTATTTGAACAAATCCTTATTTTAAGTACATTTTTGTCTGATAGAGATTAGATATAGTCTTATACAACTGGACATATCTTACATTTTCTGATGAAACAACCCAGTTAAAGACTAAAGAACTATGACCACAGTGGATACATTTTGTAGTGCTGCTTATTCACCAATTAGCAGAATAATTAGTCAGTAACAAGCTGTCAGTCAGTCGGTGAGTCAGTCCATGCTGCACTGTAGGGGGCCAGTTAACTGAGGAAATTTCTGACCCTCACTCTACAGTGTTCTCTAATACACTTGTACGCACAGTACACAGAGAGCAAAGCAATGCTGAGCCTTCACAAGTGACCTCATCAACATAGCAACGAGTTAAGAAGAGTCTTTTTGGCTTACAAAGCAAGAGATCAGCTGGTTCCTGTTTTTTGTGTATCTCTGGTCTTATTCCCCTGTTGGAGATCTGAACCACATTTTAATTGGAACTGTGAGATAATCACACATCACTAATTGGGAAGAGGTCTTTCTGAAAATTTGAAGGGGCTGATGAGGTCAGTGGAGGACGGCTTTTATTTCCCACAAAAGCAAAGACAACTGAACACAGTGGCTAGAAGGCTGGTAAGCTCAGAAATAGCTGTAAAAGTAGGCAACAAATGTGGAGAAAGAAGCTTGAGGCATACGAAACATGTCTCAAGGGAAGCACAGATAAGAGCGAATCTATTAGTATCCAAACCAATTAACCTGCTGCTGAATCTATCAGAGCTACAGAGTAGGCAAACAACAGTAAACCCACGAGAGCCCTCTGGGTTCTTTTGTGATTACCTCCATCTAATCTAATTAGGAAAAAAAAGATTGTGAAAGGTACTGGAACTATTTCAACAGAACTGAATAAATTGCATTGTACAGCACAATAATATGAATACACCCCTTTGATTTTAAACTCAATAAGAGCATCATGTGTAGTTTTACTGATTCAACAAACAAATTATTCAAACTGAGGCAATAGGATCTCTTTTGCTCTTTGTGCTCTCAATTAACACACTGATCTACAAATCTTTAGTTTGCTTCTGCTCATTAAATTTGTGTGATGAGAACTGCTTTGTCTACATTATTAGTGGCTTGGGATATACATTCAGATGCCAGTTTATTAGGTAGCTAGAACAAATAAGATAAAAGCCATGCTATAATTTGTCGGGAATATTATGTTCAGTTTTTGTTTCAGATCATTTTTAAGCTGTTTTGTTAACAGACGAATTTCTCATATTTTATCCCATCTATAATATAATTAAGGATTGAGTAATAGCATCCTGCAGTATAATACAATACAACTCAATCGCACCACTATCTACAGCCTACAAGAAGACCATAAATTTGAATCAGGTTGACAGTACGATTTATTAGATGTATTAGACTGCATTGGTTTTAGTGAGGTGTACAAACTGGCAACGAAGGGTTCTATAAATCACTATAAACATTAAAAACAGCCTATTTTTTTAATATGACACTTAGATTTTCAAGTAATTCATGAGAAGCATACAAATTAGCATGCTATATAGATGTAAAGGTGAAGACGTGTTTAAAGCAAAGTAGCATTTAAATTAACTCAACCCATAATTCCAAAAATACTATCATGTTTTTTTTTTGACACTGGTCTTTTCCCTTTATCCAAAGGAGCTCATGCTATTGTTAGCATTTCCTTGCAGGCTGTTTATAGTGATATCGGCTGTGACAGTGCAAGATCTTGAATTCATCACTCCAATGACTGTAGCAACACAGCTGTTCATCATGCCTCTAACAAGACTACGTCATGCTGCTGGTACAAGACGGCCCAGACCAATTCAAGAGTTTGTCATGCAGCTGCAGTAGATTATCAGTCCTGTTCTGTGAATCTGCTGAAACCATGCAGGAGGACAACTCTGAGGTAAGGACGGTGTCTCAAGTGGTGAAGCCAGTTTGATGGCTTCCAGCTGGACATACGTCAAGAGGATGGACCATGCTATATAGAGAAAGGGGTGGTTTGATGGGCTGCACCATGCGACTGATTGATGTGTCACTTTAACACGTGAGTGGCATGCCAGACTGTGGTTGTATGACAAAACCACTTGCTAATGGACAGGAGGCAGATCTGATCAGTTACCCTGATACAGGATGTCGTAGTCAGAACTGTGATTTCTAAATCATGCCCTCCAAAAAGGGTTTCTGCATTACAACATTGCTCTCACATTATAATGAGGGCTGAAGGAAGAGTCAAAATTAGGTCAGTGAGGGCTGCCATGTGATTTCACATTCATTCATTCAAGTATCATTTAGCCATTTGCTCATGCAGTGGGTGGGTAGGGTAATGACAATACCATGCTGTGACAGGCAGGAGTGGAAGAGGTCTCAAAACACATTCTCTATGTCAGCCTACAATGCAACACATGCAGCGTCCGATATCACATTCTTCTGCATGATCTCCAACCCCACAACGCCCCCAAAACAGGTTTAAGTTTCCCTCATCCCAATCACAGAGAATGCTGATTGGCTTGTCCAGGGCATGCAGTCACAGACATGAAACAAAAGGCCCTGCTCCAAAACTAACAGCACACAACTCTGCAGTCGAGGTACTGCCAGTGTTAGAAAAAGGCCTCAGGAGGACTAAATGAAGTCCAGACCTGGGAGAACGTTTTTCAGTATTGTACGAACGATTATTAACAGGAGCGCTTATTCAGTAAAGCAATGTTTCTACTTTGTAGAGTCTGTTCACAGCATCCTGTAAACAAGATCTTAACCCCAATTTTGTCAATCATCTATGATTACATATTTTAGATTGTTTAGACTTGTTAAGACTTTCTGACTATTACAGTATCTGATAAAAAACTTTGCAAAGCAAGTATATTTTTGACCAGACATAGTTAATGGTTGGACTGAAATTTGCAGTCATGTAAAGTTCTGTTTCATTTAGCAGATGTTACAAGTGGGGCTGGTCTGAATAGCACGAGTATTCGGATCTCAAAATTATTATCCGGATACCACCACAACGACCGACTATTCGGATATTCGGGTCCAGCATTAGTTACAAGATAAAGGTATGTAACATCATTTTTGAAGTATCAAACCTATAATGTCATTGTAAGTATGTCAAGTATGTCACCGAGTAGAATGACATAAACCTCCAGTGATAATATAAATAGTTGTATATATTTTTACATCTTCATGTAAGGCTTTAAGATATTGGTAAATCATACATACTGTGAAGTGAATAGGAACAAAGTAAAATTTAAATAAACAGCAGCGTCAGTGCAGGGAAATAGAACAAGCGAGTACTGGTGCTGACCATTCAAGTAAATGAATCTACTGTATAGAAACATTGCATTTGAAAGAAGCACTCCTAAAATATTTGTTTCATCTGAATTGACTTGTAGATCTATTTTAAGCCCAGGCCTGAATCAGTCTCAGATCCTCTACCTAATTTTGCCCAGCTGGCTCTTGGCTCTGGACAAAGGCTGCAGAGCGATGAAGTCATCACCTATCGCCACACGGTTGGAATACATCTACACCAGGAGAGTACAGACAAAGGATAAGATGAAGAATACACAGACACACAGAGAGGTTAGAAACCAAGCTCTCATGTACTCAACACAATTTATACTGAACCCACTCCCAGAATCACACACAAACACACACAGAAAGACAAAACAGAACAAAGGTTAGAGCACAAACACAAACACCACACAGGATTGGAAAAGGCAGGTCATTTTTGTCTAAGAAACAAGCAGAGAACTTTCAAAGGAGGAGGGTAGAAACTAAACCATAAACAATTTCCATACTAACAGTGTGGGTCTTCTGAGAGGTGACCATGCACACTGTGGGTCTGTCTCTATGGGTATGTCTGTGACCAAAGGGAAGTCATGTGGTGTGTATGCAAACACCATGACGGCCCTGTTAAAAAGTGGGTTACTTGTGACCACAGAAGCTGGAAATAATGAACTATTTAAACAACGTGACATTCAGAACATTTTCTCTCTGTGAAGTTTTTGACATTTTAGTTTATTTTCTCCCTCCGGGCTCTTCTCACATTGCAGCAGATGTAATTTCCATTTTTTTGTGGTGCAAGTAGGAATACACATTAAATCTAACACTGTACACAGAAGACCGTTTAACTACTGGAGCGTATTTGGTCTTTCCTGTGCAATTTCAACACCTTTAATTAGGGTTAGATTTGGGCCTGGGCCTGCAGACGCTTCAGAAAAAAACAAACCTTATAGATATGATTTTTCCTCAATTAAGCTTTGGTAGTGAATCTACCTAATGCCCAGTTGGTCCAACTGATTTAAATTAAAAAACCTAACAAAGTCAACATAAGTTTAATGTTTCTGCAGACACATTATTTGATTTCACTACCAACAACTGCCTGATGATAAAGTTCTTTACAGCTATTATATACAGTTTGTTCTCCATAATTGGTATTGCACGCTGACTTCTTTTTCTCATTCCACCTTTCTTTGGTGTTCTTTAAATCGTGATTTCATAAAAAAAATGAAGTCACAAAGCCAGAGTTAGTTAAATCAATTTAAGTTGCCATCTGTGAGTCAATGCTCCTCATAATATCCAAGATTACCAAAACTAAACTGCAATCAAGAGCAAAAGTATGAAATTACAACTTTGAGGATAAAACAAATCATCTGCAGTCAAAGTAGCTACAGCAGAGTAGACTCAGAGAAGTACAGAAAAAAATTTCAAATAAAACAACTGCTGTGAGCGAGAGCAGGTTGCAGGGTTTGTAAAAGGCAGGAAAACCTTTGGGAAAGAGCATATTTAAACTGAAAACTTCAACTGTTCACAACCAAAGGACAAATCCTTATCCACTGCAGACAACTGGAATGAACTTCTTCAGAAGATTCCAGACAACAACCTGTAAACTTTTCCCCATCACACCTTCACACTTTGAACTTGTTCTTGGTGCTTCTGCACCTCCTCCCCTCGTTACCTGACTCTTCTGTGTGCTGGTGGGCTGCAGATGTCTGTAGAACACCTTCTTCACCACATCAGGAAAGAGGCAAGTTATGACGATGATGATAATGGCGAACCAAGCTGAACCACTGGACAGCAGCTGCACGAAGACGAAGTACATGTCCTGGGTGTGCAGGAATGGCCTGGTGGAGAGTGGAAAGGACACAATGCTTATATACTGCAGAAGAAAGGAGAAAATAGCTTTTTTTAATGCATCTTATTAATAGTATATACCATCTTCAAGGTGGCTAGTCAAAAAGTGACTGTAACATGTGATGGTGCCTTTACAGTAATAGAGGTGGGCAGCCAGTCTCGGCTCACTTTGCCCTTTTCACTGTAAATTTAGGTCTCTCTGGCAATAGAAGTCGTTTTCTTTGAAATATTTTGTTTTTCCCTGACACAAGAGTTTAACGACCGGTGCAGATGTCAGACTACAAATATCAATTATGGACCAGTATTATTAGGATGGCTCCTACAAGTCTGAGTTCACTGGACTGGACAAAGTGGTTAAGATTGATCTGATCACTCCAAAATGCAGACAGACAGTCACGGGGGATTCTAACAAAGTCTCAGTGATATTCTTGTGTAGTGACAAGATTGGTTGTTCCATCCAAAGGCTCAGCACTATGGCAGCAAAACAAAGAATGGCACAATACATCTGTATTATTGTAAGTGAATGTCTTGAAATTGAGGTGGTAAGTATATATATCTATCAGTATGCAAATCTGACTATACGTTTATCACTGAGGTTGTAGTTTGTGGTGGTGTTGCACTGTACAATACATTCTTCCTCTTCTGTTTGTAAATGCAAAATGCAGTTCAACACCACTGCAGAATACAATACAACTAGCATAATAAACATATAGTTTTCTATGTGCAAATATGGCTTGCCATCTGTAAATATGATGAAATAATGATTTAATTGTTTCATTCAGAACCAGCGTTCCAAGAATTTAGTCTTTCTGAAATAGTGCTGTATGGCCTTTGCACAGTATGTTCTTCAAACAAGGTTAGAAGTATAGTTTGTACACAGACAATATGAAGCTAGGGCAAATCATTTTCTTTGAGTTTAAATGCAATTAAATTTTTACGATAAGCAAAACATATTGAACTGTGTAAGAAATTGTTCTTACCAGATAATGCCTCCATAGAAGAGAGAGAAGATGAAATAGAAGGCAATCGAGCCCCATGTCACGAAATGGTTCATCCATGTCCAAAACTGAGTCTCCAACGCAAGCTGTCATTACATATGTGGACACACACACACACATATAAAGGAGGGGGAGGAAAACACAGCTAGGCGTGAAATACAGATACAGGGACAGACAGGGCAATAAACTACAATCTGTCTCTGTGCTGTAAATAAAAGACCTTGATCCCAACCTGGGACTAATAATCTCCTGCAGTTAATGACCACTTACATCATCCTATTCACAACATATTTCATTTCATACTGGGACTGTGACAGTACAAGTCTGCCCTGTGGACCTAAACACATTATTCAACTTATGGCTAATGAACACAGTAACCATCTTCTTAGAGATGAATTAAGCTATTTTTACCAACGAGGGAGACAAAGACTCAAAAAATACATGTTAGCAAACATCTAACTATGGAGCTTAACTTTAGCATCCAACTGAAAACATGTTTTTGCTCTTGTCAAGATGCATGCCAGATATTAAAACACCTTTTTACATTTGATTTGGTCATTTTGTCTGACTCAACAAGAGTAATATTAGGGTCTTCAGCTTGTTAGGTGTTTGGCTTTCTTCACCAGCCCCTCATTTATGCTAACTGAATAACGTGAATGTTTGTTTTGTGCTCAGCAGTTGGCATATGGTAACTTTTGCTGCACATGGCTGTAATTATACAAATCATACACTTGTGATTTCTACTCTGCTACATGTTCCAGTGTCTCTTAAACTACTAGGGGCTAGTAGTCTCAGAAAGACTACATTACCTCATTGTGAGAGTATCATATTAAATGTAATTTACCTTTAATGTGACAGTGATGACCATAACAGTAAAGACCAGAGTTCCAAATGTCCAGTTCCCGAACATCTATAAAAAACAGACATCCTGCAGTCAATAGCAGTCACACTTACTACAATACAATTTGTCACCACTTGACAAGACTTCACCATTTGGGACAGGGTGAGCTGATCTATGCTTTACTTTATATATACATGTAATGAAGAAACATTTTCTACAAGGCAGCAGCCTTATTCAACAAGTTGTATGGTGGCTATAATAAGGCCTTGCCCTCCCACTGTGTCACTACCATCAATAGCTCCACTTATAGAGTGAGAGCTGTGGGAGGTACAGTTTTGCTGCCAGCCAATTCAAGACCCTGCTGGAGTCTGAACACTGAAGGCTAATAGCGCGTGGAGTAAGACATATCTCAAGACTCGCAAGGAAGTACACAACTCTTGTGGACCCAATAAAGAAATATTGTGAGTTGTCGCTTGTTTAAAGTTTTTACCCATATCCCTACAAACTCTTCTGTATGAGCTTTATTGAGAATTTTTAAAGTCATTTTTGGTCTCTTAAACAATCACTATACTTTTGACCCTGTATGTTGTCCAGATTTGTCATAATCAAAGTGCAAACTTAATCTAGTTGCTAAAGCTAGTCACTTAACTTTGAGTTAGTAGTTAGGCCTTTGAAACCGAGTCTACAGTATGTAACTGCACAAAATGATCAAACATTTGAAGTTGTTGTGACACACGTTCATACGTGATGATGAATCTACATATGTGTGAATTTCTATGGGCTGTATTTATGTCAGAGAGGAAGGAAATTATATTTGGAGTGACTTTTTCCACTATTACTGTATTTGAGCAAATGCAATGGAACTGTGAGCTAAATTGATATTTGACTTCAAGCAATAATGAAGAAATCAAAACTGATTACAATGTACTGGCATCTTCAAGGTCCAATGAGCCACTGCCTGTGTTAGAATTTCTATCACTCCACTCATTTTCTGAGTTTGCCAAAAAAAAAAAGACATTCAAAAAAATAAAACAAACTGACTTTGTTGATTCAGCCAAGTACAAGATGGTACTCAAACTAGTTAATATGTAAATATACTTATGGGCAGAGCATAGGTATTAAAATTCATCCCATTCAACAGCATCATTATCGATATTTCGTTATCAAAAAAACGTGTTGAGGCATCTTCCTGACAGTCCTCTCATTAACCCCCCAAGGAGACATGCATTCAACTGTAGAGCAGACTCTTACCAGCTGCCTGTTAGCTCGCAAGATCTGAAGACATGCACAGCGTGAAGGCAGAAGGAAAAAGGCGTAATCAACAAAAGATGGAAGACAAAGACAACCAAGAGAGAGCAATAAAAGTGAGTGCTTTCTGAAATACCAAACTTCACACAGAGAGAAAGATATGCAGCAGGAAGGAAAAGAGGCGGAAAGAGATTTGTTAAACTGTTAAACAAAAAGAATGACAAAGAGAGAGACAGGAAAAGAGCAAGATCAAGTAAACAAGTGGCTGCAGAAATACCAGCAGGTAAACAACCCCATCAATAGAGATAACACAATCACAAATGGCTGTCCTGCATTTGTTCATTACCTTCCATTTATGGCCTGAAGTAACATTTTCCTAATTTGTTTTTGGAAAATCCTCTCAGCCAGACCGTCTCTCTGGATTTTACTATCGAGTAACAACATACAGAACATCATACTCTGACTATCACCCACCTGTCCATTGCCCATAAGAGTGGTGTCCTCTCCCATCAGTATGTAGGATCCAAAGAAGAAGACAAAGGCATGACAGAAGCCCAACAGAGTCCAGTACAAGAATGTCCGGAAAGACAGCATAGAGTTCTTGCTGATATCCCTGTAGAATACAAACACTTTTTCGTAAATTCAATGAGAATATCAAAACACATTTTCATGTTTTACAGTGATGAATAAGTTAATAGTGTGTACTTTAGTGGAAAAAAGGGCAGCAGATTACTTAAAGTGTTACAGAAATTTATTTTAGCCCAAAGTATTTGCTAAAAAGTGGGAAGTTAAGTGTGCCTGTAGATTGTGATACAGCACAAAACAAAGATACTTCTCTTTTTAAAATATAGAAAAACAACTGTTTACAACAAACAGTGAATGCTATTATGCACTGATTAATATATGGTCATTACACAGAGCCTCACCTGTACAGTCCAGGTTTGTTCTGCAGTATATGTGGATGGACCAGCTGTTCAAACAGGCTGTACACCAGGATGGGCAGCGAGGTGAAGCAGATGTTGTACAGTGTCAGATAAACACTGTCATACAGAGTCTAGGTTGGACAGAGACAGGATTTCACTTAACACCAACCTATTAGCTAAATCTGATATCCACAACTCATCCAAAAAAACTATAAAAAGGCTGAACAGAGTCAGATACACAGGAGAAATACAAGGCATAATATGAGGCATATCATAGACATGTTACAAATGATGATGTGGCATAGCCTCCCACTATCAGTCAACACTGTATGTAGTCTCATGTACTACAAATCATTTCTTAGGACTAATATCCTCTATGATGATTGCAAAAATGAATGTTTTTAAGTTCCAGAACTGCAAAATAAGAAATCTGAATGTTACAGCTCAACTGACTATAAGCAAAGTTCTTGCTTGTTTTAGAAACAAGAACAAGCTTTAGAAAAAAGACCTATTGTCTATTTAATATTGTACTCGGTGCAATGATCCAACAAAATGGGCTAAAGGACTGTGCAACATCAAAACTAGCCACAAAACAACAATGACATATGAAAAAGTAAGAGGAACAGAGAGATATAGAGACTTACTTGTTGTGAAAACAAACAGAAGAACTGGTATAAAAACTGGGGCGTGATAAAACACACATTCTAGAAAAGACAGAGTGAAGGAAAGAAACATTAAAACATTGCACAGAAAGGAGACACTGACTCTTGTTAACAGCTGATGTAAAAGCCTGTTGGTATAATTTAAAATATACTCCTTTAATGATCTGCATGGCTATCAAGGGGTTGGTGTTGAAGCAGGATTTCAATACCCTAAAATGTATTAAAAAAAGTAAATATATTTGTAACTGCAGCCAGACATTACCTTGTAGAAAAAGTACTGTACAAGCGTAGCTATTCGAATGTAGTAGAAGTGACCGTGGACCAGCAGAAGTTTAGCCAGGAACTTAAACCTAGCAATTGCATAGTCACTGTTTCTCACGGCCTGGCGACCCTCCTTCCCCATGATACCTGAAAATACATGCATACACACCAACAAACATGAGATGACACAGAAAATGACCTGACAAATACAGTGGAGTTTGAGACCATACTGTCAATGTATGTATTTACCTATGCCCACGTGGGCTTCCTGTATCATACTGACATCATTAGCTCCATCCCCAATAGCCAAGGTGATGGGTTTTTCAGGAGATGTCTTTAAAAGACGCACCACCTAGACAGAACAAAGTAACATTGACACCTGGATCCATCACATGAACACACCATGAGTAGCAATAAATGTCATCACTGAAATATTCACACTTTTGCATCTGTGGTTGGTGGTGTGTACAGCAGTGGGTCAGTACCTTAGCTTTCTGCAGCGGGGCCATGCGGCAGCAGAGCACAGCTGAACAGTTTTTACACACTTCCATGAAGAGCTTCTCGTGTTCCCTCAATGCCAAAGACAGGCTGGCCCCATCTACGACCAACCCGTGCTGTATGACATGGTCTTCCTTTATCCTGGAAAGAAAGAGTTCAAAGAGAACACAATATGAGGAGAGGAATGGAAAGAAATACTACCGATATGTAATACCATTTTGGATTTTATGATTAGTCCTTTCACCTGCATATTGATTTTTGGTCTTTATTAATATTTGCCACAAAGTCATTCTACTTATCCAGTAAGCCTGCATTTAACCTCTAAACCCCAAGCAGTTTCTGGGCATTTTTTGCTCCCATCACATTTTTACTCACTGTGGACTCATTTTTCACTGCAATATACATAAACATAAAAGTCCTGCACCTCTGTGGAAACAGCACCACCAGGGCTAGAAGTACAGAGAAATCTAATGTCTTTTAGCCTGTATGACACAGATTTAATGCCATAAAAGAGAAAAAAACTAAAGTTAAATATTTCTGATTATTCATATCACAAAAATTGAAAAAGCTTAGAATTAACATGTTCAGCATTTTTCCCAGTGTCAACAGGTGTTACCAAAACTGGAAGAAAAATAGTGGCTCTTTTATACTATGGATATTTTACTGCTTACACTCTGTCATTCAATCTGTACAAACTCTGCGTTTATCACAAAGATAATTCACTAAATGTATCTTTGAACAACTTTCTTTGTTGTATGCCATTTTGGAACATGCTTTATTTTTTTTATTACTTGGGTGTATATTATTCCCCTCTCAGTCTATCTAATTAGTTTCCATACTTATCTCCTATAAGTTCAGCCGAAAAGACCGTGAGCTTTGGTCACATGACTGTGGATCTCAGCTGAGTCACGAAGGGCATCTAATTTTTCTTTCTACAGTTGAAAATCCAACTATTCTTCCTGCCTGGTTTTACAGTTTCTTTCTATGATAAATGGTATAATTCCTGTGATTTAAAAAATTTTTTTAGCATGACTTTCATACCAGCTGGCAGGTTTTGCGATTCAAAGATTCAACATTATGCAGGTACACTTGAGGCAAAGTATGTGATGGTAACCAAATGTGGAACTTAACTATTTAAAAAATCTCTGGTAAAAAATCAAACATATACAAACATAATTTTGTCATCATCACAATAGTGTTTTTTCATTATTACCTTCATTGAAGCAACTGAACACACGCTACAAGCCTTTTCTTTGAAATACAGAACTGTAACCTTCTGTCCTAATAATGGAGTACCCTTTAGGAGTCACACGGTAATGCACATTTCCATGAAAATATAATACAATTCAATAATACTAATGCCATCAGACAATAAATGCATTTTAAAAGCAGAATTACACAAATTGCACTCACCTTCTGGCCAGTCTGCGGAGCTGCTCAGCACATTCATTATCAGAGCGCTGCTGCAGGAGCTCCAAGATGTTCATGGTTCTATGGAAGTGGCCACAGGATAGGCTGACACTGACCGCTGTCTCATGTTTGTCCCCTGTCAACACCCATATTTTGATTCCTGCCAGCCGCAAAGCCTCAATAGTCTCCTGGACTTTGTCTTGAAGTCTGAGCGACACAAGAGAGAGAGAATATAGACCATGTAGTCATGTAACACAGAATAGTATATTCAAAATGTTCAGTGATTCCTGAATATGTATAGACTAGTTGTGGGTAAGGTGATGTAGCTGGCTGGCATTTAAATCCACTGTTTAATTGCCCTAGTCTTGATGTAGTGAAGCCATTTGCCAAGCTTGCTAGTGAACTACAGCGTTTATAATTTAATATCCCCAGGGATTAGCAATAACTCTACACTTCCTTAAGTTATTTTTATCTCCCAAGTAATGCCTGAGCATGAACACACCAGCTTCAAAGCAAACAAAAAAGCCTGCATCAGTACAGTTGGACTGATAAGTCATTTCAACAGACTTCTTCAACAGCAAGACATGAAGCTAAAACCTCCTGGTATTCATAGCTGCCTACATGCTATCCGTCTCTGATGAGAAGAAGAGGGTGAAAACCGACTATGAAATTAGGCAGCACTGATTTTTTTGAGACTACAATATCTCTAAGCGCAGTTAAGATTCCTACAGAGAGATTAACAGACAGCTGATATGATCTAATATTGCCATGCCTATCAGCATTACATTCTTCATAATAGACTGAAAACAGAGGGAAATGTTAGTCATGTCTTCCATAACAGAGAAGATCCTTTGATCGTGACCATGTGCGCCTGGGGAGGAAATCATTTCAGAAACAGAAACAGAGCTTCGGAGAGAAATGAGAGAAAGCGCAGAGAGAGAAACAAAACGGGAGAAGAGAGAGGCTTATGTGAGGAGCAGATGGTGAACGGACGCAAACACATATCAACATTAATTTCCAGAGAGGCTCAGTGAGGTGACGTCTCCATCTCCCTGCTGACTATACATTGTTTGTTTGTTGGAGATGCTTCCTCCAACTGTGTTTGTCTGTTTTTGGGCATGGGTTTTCTAACATATTATAATATTAAATTTTTTATCATTTTTGTTTCACACAGCTAACATAGTACAATCTTCATTAATTTGCCCGTCTACTTTTGTTGCTGTACTTCCAAACAACTCTTATTTTTATTTAGTGTATGATGTAGGATTACTGCATTTTCGAGTGACAGAACATTTTATAAGACCAAGAGTCCACGGCCAAATTATTAGCTCGATGAGGCTGCATCAATAAAAGGCAGTACTTTTATCTAAATGACCACAATGACAATAACACACCTCCTAACACACAGTTTACCAGGTTTCCTTTCTCCCATTTTAGTTTAGCAGTTAATTATCAGTGTATACAAAGAGCAAATGAGGCTGTTGGGAGTTCTGTTTTGAAAGTTTGGTCATAATTCAGACAAAAAATTGAGCTGATCATACTAGATGAAAAAAAATCAAGCCAAAAAGACCAAAGCCATTAAGATTTATCTTCTGATAACTTCGACTATCTGTACCAAACTTTATGGGAATCCTATCAATTACGGCCTAAAGTTTTCACTAAAAAACAATAAAAGTCCATCTGCTGGTGGTTCTTGCAGGTCAGGAGATCATTAAAGTCAACAGTTTCATCCTCTGGGGACAATTAATGTGTGCACCAAATTTCATGACTATCCATTAGCTGATGAGATATTTAGATCAGTGTTGTGGTCTAAGTGTCAGACCACCTAAACAAACAGGAAAACCACTGGCCAGTGTGTCTAAAAATACACAGGCAGCAGTAAAACATCCATGTGTTAATATACAATCTCCTATTAAATGACACAGTATGTTGTTAACGCTATTCATGCAGAAATAAAACGTATGTTTCCTTCCAAACAATAACTACATGTTATTTACTCACTGCCAGTGGCACACATGATAAAAGACACACATTACATAATTCAGTATGTCGATTATCACTGTAAGTGAGTCAGTTATCTATACCATTCATTAGGCCTGACATTAATGTCAATAACCACACTACAGTCCAGTGCATTTTTCCAAATTCAGAACTCTTGATTCAAAATCAGCTTCCTCTAATGTATGAATCAATTAACTTTAGTTTGTACATTCCCAGCTTCATTAATAGCAAGCAAAGGCGTTAAGTACATCCAACACAAAATTGTGAAACTCTTTCTTTTTAGAATGTACTGATCAAGTAATTTCTCCTGGATGTGAAATATTAAGAAATCACAGACATGGGATGAGTTATGCATGTGATGAGAACTGTTTTTAGGAGGTAAACACCAATATATTCTAATTTATATTCAGAGTCCTCATACTTGTCTTCCACCCCCGTTGCTCCCAGGAGCTGCAGGTCTCTCTCGATGTAGCTGAAGGCTTCCTGCAGTCTCTCCTCTCTCTGCTGCAGCGCGGTGCGGGCGGCGTTCAGGCGCTTGTCCACATCGATGTACTCCTCTGTACTGAAGTGTCGACATGCTACCACCAGAGTCCGCAAACCTTTCTACAATGGCATGAGGAGGATGGGAAACAAGACAGAATTTAAGAAAAATGAGAAGAAAGAGAGGGAAAGGTTATATAAAATGACGAAGGATTAAATGAGAGAACAATTTGTGCAAAGAGAAAGGTTAAATGGGAGTAAGGAAGAAGGAAAAGAACAAAGGCAAAGAGAGAAAGAACAGAACAACAAATTATCAAGGCTTGGCTTTAAATCATAGAACCAGCCTGAGGGGCAGATGACCACAAATCAACCCAGTCCAGAGCTCCGACTCCTGGGTACTGACGTCTGATGACATGATGTGGGGGCTGGATGTTTGTGTATATATGCGTGTGTGTTATGATGAAGAATTTATAGTCTAACGGGAACAGAGGGCTACAAAGCCAAAAGCAATCACAGTAACACTAGGAAGCGTCAGGCCTACATACACACAACTGTGAAAATACTGTATGAATCAGAAATAAAATATTTAAAAGCTTCCATTTTATGTTGGAGAGGATTTTCTCTCTGAAGTGGCAGTGTGGTATATCAAGTTATTAAATGTGTCTCAAAGGACAGGCAATATCTGCTCATCAGCCCTCCTTCATATGGGGAAAAGATGAACACTGATAATTATATCAACTCAAACAAACTGTCAGGAGGGAGTATGTTACG
>OMNN01032643.1:0-10062 GCA_900302755.1 Chromis chromis | reverse complement strand
GTATTTTTTAAAGAAGGTTTTGAATATACTCTATAGCTGCAATATTATTATACCATTCTACTAAGAATGACCAGATGTGGGTGGATGTGTGCACGCGTCAAAATGTGTCCAAAGCTCATTTTAATTTTAACATGAAGGTAAAGAAATACAAATTTTAGGCTTTAGTCAAAACCTAAAGGTGAGCTGACCTCTAAGTTCATAATGTATTCGATGACCACCAATCAAACAACTGAAAGAAATAAACATTGAAGAAAATGTCATATCAAAAAATCTTTAATGTAATTTATGTGCACTTAATGTTTGCTGACTGACTGGCTGGACTGCTGGTTGATTCCTCTTCCCATCTCTCCAGCCTGTCAGCGTTTTGACTGGGGCTGCTTCAGGTACTGTACTCTGCTGACACTGATGGTTTCACCGTGCACATCCCATGCACTCAGGCTGAAAACTCAACCTGGCACTTTCCTGGAGCTGGATTGGAGACGGGGGAGATGGAACACTCTTGCACTGACAGGCAGGTCCAGAGCCTTACTTATTACACAGTAGAATCAAGAAAACCACTGACTGTAAAATATCGGGTGGAGTTAATGCTGCTTGAAAACAATTACAGCAAAATATATTTTGTATCTTGACTATGTTTCCATCTTTTTCCTAGCATAAGGGAATGTGCTACTTTTAGGTTAACATGAAGCAAAAAATCTTCCATTTCAGTTGGAGGTGTGTGAAATACAGTTTTTGGTGTTGATACAGGAATGAAGACTGCTGACTGTTAGAATGGTCACCAGATACTGTATTTGTATTTCAGCATAAATGGGCTACACCATATCATTACGAGCTGTGGGTATAAGAGGAGTAAGCTTAGAAGCTAAGCAGTAAGTCACGCTGTGGCTTGTGTGTGCCACCTAAATATCAGAGGTTAGTTGAGGTGATACGACATGGGGGCTACAAGAACTATGATTGACTGTTTTTTTTCTGCAAGACTGTTGTTGGTAGAGATTATTCAGACTGAATATAACATGCAAGCAGTGAAAGCTCAAAAATGGCGTAGCTATCTCCTTCTTTTCAATAACTTAGTTGTGTTAAGAAACAGCCAACGCCTTCCTTATATGTGTATTTTTTCACATGTAAGCAAACCGTTGATCCTTTATAAAACAGTTCCTACTAATAAAGGTGGTACACTCAAAGAAATGACACAAAGAGACATTTTCAAATCAATCATTCCACAAAATATTTTGTAAGCGGAATAGATTTCAAACAGTCGCGAATTCTGCCCAAGTGCAGACAAAAATAAGCCTCCAAAAACCCCAAAGTCAGAAAGTTGCAATGTGACATTTTCATTTAGCAGACGCTTTTCTCCAACGCGACGTACATCTGAGAAAAGAACACAAGCAAAGATCTAGACAGAAGGCGCCAAGGAAGAGCAAAAATTCTGTATTAAGTCCTGATTGGGCACAGTGCTGACACAGTGTTCAAGAAGTGCATTTTTCAATTTTTTAAATTTTTTTTATAGCAATAGCAACAACAACAACATCTTCCGTATGCAACACTGATAGCATCATCATTAAGTGCGTAGATATTCGTAAAAGAGCTGGGTCTTTAGCTTTTTCTTAAAAGTAGAGAGGGACTCTACAGATCGGATTGAGTTCGGTAACTCATTCCACCACCAGGGGGCGACAGAGGAGAACAGTCTAGCAAGCGACTTAGAGCTCCGTTGAGAGGGCGGGACCAGGCGCCTTTCATTGACAGAGCGTAGTGAGCGGAGTGGAGTGTATACCTGGATGAGGGAGTCCAGGTATACAGGAGCAGATTCAGTTTCTGATTTGTAAGCGAGCATCAGGGTTTTGAATTAGAACCAGTGGAGAGATATTAACAGCAGAGTCACGTGGGCTCTTTTGGGATAGTTGAAGACCAACCATGCTGCGGTGAAAGTACAAAACTTTCAGCAAGCTAATGGCTTAAAATCAGCATCATATGCACACCACCGCAATATCTTCTCTTCACCCTTCAGGTTATGGTTTTTCAACTATTTTTTGCCATATTTTTAGAGTTACTTTTATCCAAGGGTTGTTTTTATCATGAAAGTTATTTACTGTCTGCTACTATGGTTTGTAGCGGTGGTCCTGTAGATTCTGCCTCCTCTATTTCCTTCCACCTTGCCCTAAATTGTGGATCACAAAGACACTTCAGTGGTCTTAATTGCGCTACATAATAGTAATCCCTTAAAAGTGGCAACCCCTTTTTCTTTTGACAACTGCATCATTTTGTATCTTATTCTTGGTTTCTTACCCATCCAAATACAACGAGAAATCAACTTATCCCATTGCATGAATTGCTGATCATTTATTTCAGTTGGTAGCGTCTGGAAAAGATATAATAGGCGAGGCAGAATAGCCATTTTAATTGAGTCAATCCTTGAAGTTATATTTAAGAAGGGTAGGAGGTTCCGTCTGGAAATGTCTGATTATAATTTCAAGTTTAGAGGGACATAATTAGCTTCAAATAATTGTGTAACATCTTGAGTGAGATTAACTCCTAAGTACTTCATTGACTTTGTGTCACATCTCAGACCATATTTATTTAGAAGCTGCTTTGGTGGATCTGAGTTGAGGGTCAAAATCTGAGTTTTTTGAACATTTAGCCTGTAGCCTGATAATTGACCAATTTTTTCCAGAGATGACATTAATGCTGGTAGGGACACTAAGGGTTGGGTCGAAAAAAATAATACATCATCTGCAAATAATGATAATTTGTGCTCCTCTCCTGCTATATTTACTCTAGTATTCTCTGTAGTTTGGCTAATAAATTGACTGAGAGCCTCAATAAAAAGGGCAAGAGAAGAGCAGGGACACCCCTGCCTGCATGAACGTTCTAATATAAAGGGATTTGAAAGGCTACCATTGGTTTTAATTCTTCCTGTAGGAATATTATATATGGCTTGAAAAGCCTGAATAAGGTTTTTCATTAGCTTTTAGCACTAAACACAAAGTGTAGCCATGGCTGATGAGAATGTCATTTTGTTTTGTTTTGCAGAATTTGGTCATGAAGCCAAAAATGGAGATGTTACATTTTCATAATGCTTGAGAGAAAGTCAAGGGATCACCAAAATTATCATGTTTTTTCCTGTGGGGAACAGAAACTATCTGTACCAAATTTTGTTCCAACCCATGTTGTACATCTAGAGACTTGCTGTTGGTACTATATTAAATATTAGGGCAGCACCAAGGTCACATGAATTCAGCCCATTGAGACCTTAAATGTCTATACAACATTTCATGGTGATACATCGAATGGCTTTTAAAAGACTTCAATCTAGACCATTACAGTAGACTGAATTACCTCACAAGTAGTTAGAAATACCTTGCTGTTTGAGAGCGAATTGTAGCAGAAGCGACATTGTCTCTTTTTTTTTTCTCCTCAGGAAATTAGCGTCTCAGTAGTTGGTGGCAATTTTGAAGTCAGGTGAGAAGATAATGAGGCTTAAAGTGCGGTTGAAATTGACTGTGTTTGAAGGCATGTCTGCTGGACTGACATACTTCAAATTTTAACATTTAGCTTTTCCGAGGGTCCCCTTGCTGCTCAATTTTGCACAATAGCGGAGGTGGTATGAGTCACCTGTCCACTTTGATCTCCTTCCTCCTTATCTCCTCTTTTCTACCTTTTCCTTCACCTAAATCCCATGTTCATCTCCTCTACCTACAGTCTGGGCTGTGTCCTCACATCAACCTACATCTTCTCTCTCCATACTCTCTACCTCCCCATTTCTGTCTTGTACTCCAACGTCATCCTTTGATTTTGCCCCCTGTCCTCCTCTCCTGTGTTCTTCCTCTTCCAGCTCACCGTCTCTCTGGTATTAATCACAGCATCTCCATCTCGCCACAGGGGAAATCTCCACCGCAACTCTTCACTTCATCTGGAATTAATGCAAGATGTCGGAGAAGGATGGGAGATTCTGAGCTGCCAAGAATGGATAGTCAGGTCACGGAAAGAGGATACAGAGAGAACGAAGTAAATAAATTCTTTACATTGGGAATTTATATCCAGGTTGTAGGGTGCTCTAGAGAACAAATGCAGGATTCAACTTTTAAAACCCCCCACAGATTTACACACAATATGATGATGTATTGTTTGTACTTAATGCTATTTAATTCTTATGGTTTGTATGTACTTCCACTGGTAGGGATTTGACTTCTGGCATGGACAGAAGAAAGGGAGTTCAGGTGCAAAGAGGTAAGGTGGAAGCACAGCAAATTGGTTACATAGTGTGAAGTAAGGGTTGAAAGAGTGAATGAAAAGAGGGTAAATGCAATATAAAGGATGGATGGTCGAGGTGGATTAGGGTGGAAAATAAAGTTTTATGGGTTATAGTGTGGACCCAGCTTAACTTTTTTTTTTTTTGTAAGGAGCCAAATCAGTGTGAGCTTCCACTGAAACACTGAAACTTCTGCATCTGTACTTTAAGAAATTATTTAGGCTGTGGATTGACCATCACCACAGGCAGCGATGAGTACAGAAAGCCAAAACCATCCATCTATCCAGGAAAACATGCTCAGTTGTAGCTATTGTCCCTAAATAAGAGAATTGAATGTCTGAAATCCTTTAACATATCGAAGACAAAAGATATATTCTGCATTCTCAAAAAACGCAATGTAATAGTTGTGATGCTATAGCTGTGTGTGCTTTCTGTTCACTTTGTGTAGAATTCTTGAGTGTTTAGTTGTGTAGACATACAACAAAAGAACCTAATTCTGCCAAATTTACATCAAAACTACTTCTGTCTCCTATCTTTCAGAGTTGTTGTTGCTTCTGCTTCCTTGAGTCAGAATTGGTAGACATATCTCCTTGGAGTTGATTTGGATGGACACGTCTCAATCAATGCTATTTGAATTGCTTAAGGGGTTCAATAATTAGCTCCTTCATGCCTCAACCAAAAACATCACCTATGCTCCCTAGCAGTCAAATCTATACTGCACTGACTGTAATTGTAATGTGTTTAGTTTTACACAGTCGAATGCCTTGTGTGTTATTTTTTCCTAGGATATTTAGTGTAAAGACACGACTGAAAAACTCCTAAAGGAATTTAACGTTTTGGGAAATGCACTCAGTCACTTTCTTGCAGCGAGTTGATCGAGATCGGATCAATCATGTCTGTTAAGTAAATACAAATCTACCATGAGCTACCTTAGGCCTTGTCCACATGTAGCAGGGTATCTCATAAAACGAAGATATCTTTCTACTATTAGCCTGTCATCCACACGAAAGCGCAGATTTACGGCATTCAAAACGATTCTTTTAAAAACCTCCGACCAAAGTGAAGATTTGCGAATACTCCGTTTATGCGTCTACATGTGGACATCAATAACCAGGGTTTTGCATTTCAAAACGTCACTGCCTGCGACAAAATATATTCTTACGTCACATATGCGACCTGTGTTTACATTCGGAACCAGTATGGACGCCCTCACAAGGGTTTTGGGGCTTTTACCCATACCCAAGCCCATATACTGCTCCACATTCAAGTACACAGGCGAAGGACGACATTAAGGACGATTATTTTCCACCACCTGTTTCATGTTTTGAGGAAGTGACATTGAGAGATGGAAGCTTACTCTGATTGGATAGTATTTGGGGAACTACTGCCACCTAAAGGTCTGGCATGCTTATGAATGTGCTTAAAAACTCACTTATGCGGTTAGGTGTGGATGAATTTTTTTCTAAAAACGAGTGGTGTGTACGTAATTTTTTTTCTAGACGGATGGTGAGGATAGGTTTTACAAAAACCCTGCTACGTGTGGACAAGGCATTAGTTTAAGTTAGCTTAAAGACATGAAACAAGGAAAAGACTTGCTTGGCTCTGTCCGAAAAAGACAAAATCCAATCAGTACCTCTGAAGCTCACAAATACACAGTACATGCATGCATTAACCAAAGTATAAAAACAATAGATGTGTACCAGACCATTTCTTGGGTAGGCCAAGTTTCCAGGTAACCAGCAGAGACTCCAGAAAGTTATTGGTTCCAGCCATGAACAAAACCCACCATAAAAAGGTGAGAGTAGAGATTACACATAGTATGTAAATAAGTGAGTGGTGGAAGATTTTGTTATTTTGGACAGAGCCAGGCGAGCTGTTTCACCATGTTGACAGTCTTTATATTAACTCCTCACAGAGCTTCATATTCAGACGCAATCAGCATCAATTTAACCCTCTAATACATTAGATTAAGAATCTTTCTGTTCAACTACTCCTTTTAAAACCAAATAATTTGTCGAGGTTGAAATGGCTGCAAAGTTTGGCAGCACACATTAAAGATGCAGCCCCTATGTCCTGGGTTCAAACAAAGAGTGGAACTACAGTATATTAGGATTCTGCTGATGTTGCAGCTTGTGCTGTATTGCTGCAGGCTGTAGCTTGAAGGCTTTGCCTGCTGCAGAGTCTGTCTGTCTGTCTGCAGCCCCAGCTGGCTAGAACTGAGCTTGACCCACATCATCAGAAACAGAAGATGAATAACGAATGCACAGACAGCCAACTAGCCATCCACAGAGACAGCCAGTCAACCTTTGTGCCTGTCAAGAGCCCCCGTCAGCCAGTCAGACCGCCCTGCAGCTGGCCACCAAATCAACAAGCAAGTCCGTTGGTCAAAAATCCAGTCAGTCAGCCTTCCGGTCCGCACGCCTGGAATTCAGCCAACCAATGACGCAGCCTCCTACCTGATCAGCCAGCCAACAAGCCGGCAGTCATGCCCCTGTTTGTATTCCTGAGTCCCTCCATGATCTCTATCGTTGTTTCTTCACTCTCTCCCCTTCCTGTCCTGCTTTTCTTCCGCCTCACTTGTTTGCATTGTTCCCCTATGACCCTCCCACCCCACCACCACCAAACCAAAGCCAGCCACCGAGCCAGAGCTTCCGTTCTCCCTTCTCCTCTTCATCTTCATGTGTAAAAAGGGCAGACCTGTCAGAATAGCTTAGCCACAATGCGTTGTTTTCTCTGAGGCTTAGACAGGGTCATCTGACTCCAACTGTGTATTTACTGTCAGGAAAGAGAAGGGAGAGATTCAGAGTAGAACGATCTAACAGCACCCAAATTTAGGACAATTCGGACTTCTTTTGTTAATTTCAGGCCTCAAAACACAGCACTGACATGGATAGATGCCTGGTTTAATAGAAAATGATAAACCTGAGTAAAACCTGTTGTAAATACTGATTCCAACTAGTATAACAATACTATTCATCTTACAACTGTAAGGGTAAGATGTCCCACTATTAAGTCAGTCTTACTATTCTGATGGGGTTATTTAATCAGGGTTTGACATGCTAGAAGCCTTTAGTCTTTTGGACACAATTTTCAGTTTTCCAAATTAGTACATTCAGACAGATTTGGTCTACTGGACTAATACAGAGAAATGTCACAATTTACAAAAGTGCAGTGAAATCAGGTTTAGAAAAAAAAAGAAGCCATTATTCCCAGTCGTTTTAATGGATCTATGAAGCTGCATTCCGGCACAGCAGTGCTAAACTCCATTTTTTTAGCAGGCCTGTTTGTCTTGTTCGCCATCAAAGTTTAGCATGTTAATGTCCTAAGATTTGCACTAAATGCAAAGTATAACTGAGGCTGATTGGAATTTGAAGTTTTTAACAACTTCACCTGATTTGAGTGAAAAGAAGGGACTTATTACAACTCATCTTACAGGAGAGATGCCAGTACAACGTTTCATGGAAATCCAGTTAAAAGCTGTCAAGAATGTTTTGCAGACCAAATTAGTGGAACGGATGTGTGAGTGACCAGCTGACTGACAGAAACTGCCATTTCGAGAGCTTCACTGCTAGCGTTGCTATAAATAGGGTAAATAAAGCCATTTTAACTGCTGCTACTGAGCATTGGCATGTTCAGAAATGCTTTTTTATCACAACATAAAAAGTTTGATGCAGCACAGCGCACCAAAAATGGGTCCTGCTGTGATACAAACCTGAATGCCTATTTTATTTTTCTTTGCTGGAAAAAAAGCACATTCATGCACAAAATAATGTTCTGTCTGCTGTGTTCCATAAATGACAAACAACAACTGTCGACTCATTCAATGTCAGAAAACTTTCTTTAAGTCTGATGATTACTCTGCTGCTGTTGTGTCATAATTGAGGACAATGTTATTACAGAGATGAAAACTAATATACACAGTGCAAACAAGACTGCAGCATAATTCTCTGTCCAATGTGCAATTGATTCTGTGCACCGGGCCGTGCCGGGGCGCTAACCCAAGCTCAAGTCAAGCACGTCCTGGTTAAATTGCATAAGAGGCTGAGCTGCCTTTTGGGCAAATTAAGCTCCTCTGTCGCCTTGCTGCTGACTGCCCCAATCCTTTGCTGCCTTGTTCACACTGTTCACACTTCTATATTTTTCTCATAGTCTCTCTCTGTCTCTCGTCCTCCCTGCTGCACTTTCTTTTCCTAATGCTCTCCGTCCCTTCCCTCCTTATACTGTATGTACTCACACAGCTGAGCCGAGCCAAGCTGAGCTGGCCAGGCCCGCCTGCTCGCCGTGATAGTAAAGGCTTTAATAAAAACACCGTTTGGGGGATGAGAATTGAATTTCATACTTGGACGCCCCGACACTACATGTGTTTCTTTTAAATAAAGAAAGGAGAGCGAGCGGAGAGAGGGAGCGGAGCAGTGCAGAGCCACTCGGCCAAACGGAGATAGGCCAAGGCTTTTCTCATTTCTCCATACATTCTTGCTTCCTTAAGCTCAGCTGTGTGCCTGCTGTTCCATGGGGGAGCTGCAGGGGACATCTGACTTGTCAATCAGAGCAATTCCACACCTTTTAAAGATAAGGCTGAGTGTTGAGTCTTTTCAAAGACCGGCTCTCAGTTTCCTCTCTCTGCCTCTTACCCTTAGACAATGAGTTTTACAAAATATTTTAGGTTGATGACTGTATTGGCTGTTCTGTGATTCCGACATCTTTTGGACAATTGGACAATTTTTCATTCTTATTAAACATGGGATAGTGCAACAGGTGTATGTGCATATGTGGACTTTGACTGTTTCCTTTATTTAATAGTTTTAATTTTGCATATTTATTTAGTTTTTTTTAATTGCACTATGGGGAGAGATGCTCCTCCAATTTTGTTGTACAACTTCTTTTTGCACAATGACAGTAAAAAGCTATTCTATTCTATCTTGCATTAACTATAGTGGTTGTGACTAACATTAGGCATCACTTGGTCAACTTATAGTAATAGTAGTAGTAGTTATATTATAATTTCACATTTCTGCTTTGAGTGCACAGATGAATAACTTGCATGAGAAGTGATAGCAGCACTGCTAAATAGTCAGAAAAGAAAGCTGTTCTCTGAAATGATGAATATAATGACAACTCAAGAACAAATAGAGATATGATAACCAAACTTGGCACAGATGTTCATCTTGAGCTACCCTGGTCACCCATTAATTTTGGGGTCCAAAGGTCAAGGTCACAGGGCTACCTAGGAAGGCGTCCGGTGTTGGTCTGCATCTCGCTTGAGTGCATTCTAGTTTTAAACTGTGGTCAATTCAGTAGCAAGTTTGTCTGTTAAAAAGCTTACTTAAAAAAACTGTGATAATAGTGGAAAATATCTGTAAAATAATATTTTTGGCAAATTTTAAATACAGTAAAACAATATCTGGGCGGCTGTGGATCAGGTGGTAGAGTGGGTTGTCCACTGATGTTGGCAGTTCGATCCCCAGCCCCTCCGCATGCTGAAGTGTCCTTGGGCAAGACACTGAACGCCAAATTGCTCCTGATGGCAAGCAGGCACCTTGCATGGAAGTTCTGTTGCCATTGGTGTGTGAATGTGTGTGTGCATGGGTGAATGAGAAACACTGCAAAGCGCTTTGAGTACCACTTAGGCGCTATGTCAGTACAGAGCATTTACCATTTATGATGTTGACAATGTACATGTACAATTTTTGCAGTCAAAATGTAAATGAAAACTGTTTTTCTATGATTTTACTGGATAATACTGTAAAGAATCTGTAAAATAACAGTTAGAAAATTTTACCATTTAAAAAAAAAAACTTAATGTACTTTTAAAAATA
>OMNN01032640.1:11470-25203 GCA_900302755.1 Chromis chromis | reverse complement strand
CTAATTTTACTACCAAGGTTGTTTTGAAGAAATTCATCTTAATTACTGCAGTTTCAAATTAATGACACTGACATGTGACATAACCTTAGCCTGGCAAAAACAAACCCATCATAAACTTAAAGTTCAACATTTTAGTATTATTTTGGAAATCACAGTAATTATTATTAAAAAGGAACAATGCAAAAAAAAAAGAAGAGAGACTTGTAGGCGGTCAAATTCACCTCAGCACATCTTCTGTATGCAGTCTTTACCACCTACAGTTAAAACACGACACGTTACAGTGGTGTAATATGGCAGCTGTAAACGCACTCCCTGCTTTTCACACCACACAAGCTTTATTTACTGCACAGTAAATTATTTGAACTTCAGGGACACGCTGCTGCAGTTGTTAATAAAAAAGAAACCACGCAGAAACAAAGCCACAGAAGTTCTTCGGTTGTGAACCTGTCAGTTGGCAGGGAGAGCTGTTTTTTTTTTTTTTCCCCTCTCAAAATGACAGCAGTGTCCAGCCACCTGTGAATCCAACAGTCCATTTACACATACTGTAGAATGGCTGATTTCATGCTGGCCTGGCCTTCCACTGCGCAGGCATGTTTAGACGCTCTCGAGGGTTAGATGATGTGTTGTTTCCTAGCTCACGAGGGCTCGGAAACGACTGTGTATCTTTTTAAAGCAGCAATGCACTGATAACCTTTGACATATTCTGCTGTCTGTGTTTTTTCCATGCCATTGTATGAGGTTTGGTGTCTTATTTTGACACGTTATCTTCTTGCAATCGCTGCTCAAAAACATGTTTTGGCAGCAATAAGCATATTTATTTTTGTTGAGGGGCAACCTTAAGATCTGAGTTATGTTGCGAGAGAGCCTTGAGTAAACAATGGAGCTGGCTTTCTCCCACTGAACTCATACAGTTCAGGCACATGCATCCATATTATGCGAGCTGATGTGGGTCACGAGTACATTAAATTAAGTTTCACATCGGAGATTCTGTAATATTTTAGGATTACGTTTCGAAAGCAACCTTCATCTTCACATTAGATCAACAAGTGTTCATCCAAAAATGCACGGCTAGAATAAAAGTGCTGTGTAACACTGAGTGTGTATTCAAAGTCGCTGCCAATGGGTCGTATCACAGCCAAGGAGAGACCGAGCCAAAGTAAAGACGGTCCAAAGTACAGAGCGAGGTCACTGCAGTTAAAGGATAATTCAGGTTTATTACAACTAGGGTCTTATTTTTACTGCTTTTCTATCACCAAAGTCATTTCTGTCATCTGGATACACAGCAACATTGCAACATGAGATTTTTTAAGATGTATAAAAGGTTTGGTAGAGAGTAAAATGAATTACTTGTCACGCCCACCACGTCCAGCTCTGTGTAGTGGCAGTCGTTTCCTGTTTTCTCTCCCTCTTTTCCTTTCTCCTGCTCTCAGGTGGTGAGTGAGGTGTTGCTGTGGCAATTGGGCAGGTGAGGGCGATTGGATAACCACCTGTGCACACCTGCGGCGGGGTGTGGTCGTCTCCTGATACTCATCAGTTTCCCCATATAAGCCTTGCTTTGACGACCCCACCGTGGGACCGCAGACCCACTTCAGGACCGCGACCCCATCAAGGGACCGCGACCCCACCTCAGAAGCACGGCCAAAAACTCCAGACTGACACACGATTACTTGTTTTAGTATTTAATGGACTATTAATAGTCAAATTGCACATCTGTAAATACTTGCTATTGCACTTTATAGATGAATGTAAATGCCTCATGCCGACTCTATCTGGCCTGTCTGCCTCTCTCTCTCTCTCTCTCTCTCTCTCTCCCCCCCAACCGGTCAAGGCGGATGGCTGCTCTTCTCAGAGTCTTGGGTCCGCTCGGAGTTTCTTCCCATGTGGGAGTTTTTCCCCACCACTGTTGCTCATGCTTGCTCTGGGAAGGGTTCTGTTGGGTTCTATCTTTCCTCTTGTGAAAGCGCTTCGAAATATCTGTAGATGTGATTAAGCGCTTTACAAATTAAAGTTGATTGATTGATTGATTGATTTGACGATTACAGGACGCCAGACCATTGATTCATGACTAGTTAGTCAGCTCTGGTCTCTTTACTTTTGGTCTTGTTACTTTTGCTCCGTACTGAACCCAGTTTCCCTCCTTTTCAGTCCGTGATCATCTCTGCCTGGATCCTGTCTGTGTGCCTCATCTGCAACCTCGGAGGTTCATCTCGTTACCACCAAACCCACTTGGTTCTGCCCGGGTCTAACCCTAACCCAGTGCCGTGCACCTGCCCGGACACCATTCCTGCCACGCTACACACCTCCTCCGTCTGCCTAACTCTCACCCTCTGTTCCTCCGTGTTACGACCCCGGCTCGAGAGGGGGAAAAGGGAAGCAACATAAAACCAGTTGTAATAGGTATCAACAAAGTTATTTATTACTAAAGTTTGAAAAAGAAAGTGCAAAGTTACAAGCTGAGGCAAACCACTAAGGAAAAGGGCTGGTGGGTGCTGCTCAAATCAAAGAAAGTAATAAAACACAAAGAGAGTCCTCATAAGAAGAATTTAATGCTACTTAACTAACTATCTGAAGGCTGAACAAAAAATGAACAAAATCCTCACTAACTGAAACACTGAAACAATGGTGGGAAAATAAAAACACATTAGAGTCAGCATCCCTTTGTCCTGGTGAGTCTAGACATGTACCACAAACCTGCGTGGAATGACAGCGGTTATCAGTATTTGAAGCTGTTCTTAGCCCAAATCCTATTAAACACACAGTTCAATAAGCTTCAGCAACCACACAGTTCTGCTCGGCGTGCTGCACCTCAGCCGCCCCATTGAAAGGCTCTGCCAGGCTCTGAAAGAGTGGGCGCATGGCGATTGGTGGAGCTGGCCGACGCCGCACCAACCACATCTCCATCGTCGGCATCCAATCAGGGACCAGGAACCACACAGACTAGAGCATAAACACAGGTGAAGCACACAGAAACGGAGGGGCAGGTGCTGGCCTTAACACCCTTCCCCTTAAGACAGTGGTTCCCAACCTTTTTTGGTCCGTGACCCCATTTTGACATCACAAATTCCTGGCGACCCCAGAGACATTTTAGTTTTTTCTAGAATTAGTTTTGGATCAAAGATGTCCATTACAAAGTACGCTACAGTTTGGCTGCAGCCCAGCCTGTGTTCTATAAGGTCTGGGGTCCTTTCATTGAACATATCAGAATGTGATTATCCTGCTTTGACTTATGTGGACTTGATTCTCCCTCGCCTCTGCCGTTCCTACAGTCACGCGGGTCTCCCAGCCCCCTGGCTGGTCCCTGCTCTCCCTGAGTATGGCTTGGGCTGACTAACTTTTGTATCTCTTTTTATGTTTTTTACATGTGTGTTTATATTATATTTTACATATGAAAGTATGTCTTAGTTTTGTCTTATTTATTTATTATTTTCTCCTCCTCTTGAACTGGCAACTGTTGGGTGTTCTGTGTGTATGTTGTTTTGTTTGTAACTAATTGGAAACAAACTATAAATAAAATATATTTTAAAATAATAAATAAAAAAATGTCCGTTACAAACACAAGGAGGCACATTTTCTGCTGGTCACACAGAAAGTCAACAAAATCTGGTTGTTTTTTTTTTCACATCCATGGAAAACAGTTTTTCTTATGGAGCTAAAACAGAGACAGTTTAGGTTGTCATTGAAAAAAGACTTTTTTTCTGACAAATTTTAGAGTTCAAGTTGTTCAAGTTTGTGTGTCAGGTTGAAGGAACTGAAGTAGTGGAAACTGTAAAGTCACCTGATCTCAGCCTTCAATCAAGATGCGCTCAGATATTTTTAAATGCTGCATTTAATTTGAATTAGATTTATATTCGAGAAAGTGAAAGAAAGTATAGAATACAGTTATTTAAGATTGTGTGTGGTGTTTTAATTTTAAAAATAATAATAATTAGTTAAAATATTTTTATTAGTAATTTTTTTTTATCAATTAGACATTTCAGGCGACCCCATTTGAATTCCAGGCGACCCCATGTGGGGTCCCGACCCCAAGGTTGAAAAACACTGCCTTAAGATATAAACCACAGGGATTTATATCAAAATCCATTAACAATCAGCACACATCACTGTAGCCTATATACTTACCACAACCTGGATAGGGCATCTGCCAACACATTGTTAAGCTAAGTTTCCCCGCTCTCTTGTAGATGTTGCGTTAGTGGTGCTTAGTGTATTGACACCGTGTTTAGTTGTTTATTGTAATTCGCCAGCCTGGCGATTTTCCTATAGCGGCATAAGTGCTTGTTTGTTATCCTGCCTCCGTCCCACTCTCCTAGCTTGGTGGTACCAAGTTGTGGTTAGCTTGCCAAACGGTTTAATAATTATCTTGCTCGGATTGAGCTCCGTGTTATTTGGCCCTCCCGTCTGTAGTTGGTTCCTTTGGGAGCAGCAGTCATTATTTGTAAATTTATTTTATGATCTACTCCCCGTGTACCATTTGTATCATTCATTATTGTAATAAATACAATTTTATTATAAGAGTTTTGTCTACCATGTTTTGTCTGTCTGCTTTTGAGCCTCTGACCCGATCCGTGACATTACTCTTGCATCAGAATAGTGTGGACAACAAAATGAATCCATACTTGCAAATTTGTATGTGCAGAAGTACAAAACTGGCATTGTGAGTCTTCACTTGCATATTTGTGGATCTTCGTTGGCATATGTGCCGCTCTCATCCTGCAGATACTAATCCTCTCACACACAAATTGTTTTTGGACAGTTTTCTTGTGGATTAGAACAAAGAAATCAGCATGTGTATTAGCCAGTCACATAACTGTTATTACAGCCAATAAGCAAGCGGTGACATTTAACCTTTGACATTTAACCCTTTTAAGTAACTATTAAGTGGGCAGTTTCAAGAGCGGAGCGGAGGATGCTTTTTTCCTACCAGTTTGAAGCATCATGTGCATAACTGCTGTGCACTTCACATCTTGTTCAAAATGAATGTTTTGCCTCAAGCCAAAAAGAACAAGTTAACTAAACGCCTCAGTGGCCTGCTGCTTCTTCCATTTCGATTGCTTGAGCATTGTAATCGCCGTTCTGTAACTAACAATATCTCAGTACCATACTGACACACACAAGTGACAGACAGGTGATTACAAGGTCACTAGATAAGTCATCGCCCCAAACATGTCAGGGTGACCAGGATCAAAAAGTACTTCAGTAGGTCTCTCTGATATCCACGTCCTCAGCCCCTGAAAGTGTTGAAGCTTTTAGCATGTAGCGCTCTACCTCTGATGTCTCATTGATCAAGTGGCTTTACAGGTATTAATAGAGATTGAACTGGATTAGTGTTTAAAGACTGTGAATATGAAATGTAACAGTACTTGTGTTTGGTCATCAAATACAAGGTGTTTTATGGACCCATTTCTAAATATTAAGTCGGAAAAGTTGAAAAATGAAACCCTAACAATTTAAGGTGATTACAATATTTCCTTTAAACTAAGATTTCATCCTCTGGCCTCAGCAAAACATTAAAAGATAACTTCTATGAAAGCAAATCAGACTCATCAGATTTTGAATTTTATAAGCAGTTGAGTTTCACTTTTGTTTTTCACAGTTTAAAAATTCAATCAAAATTTCAGCAGTAAAAATTCGAAGCATAAAAATTCAAGGTGCTCAAATCCGACAGGTCAAATTCAGTGTTCGAAATTCAGCGTCCAAAAAATTTGCTGTTCACATCCGGGGGACTTAGGCGTAAATAATCGAGTCTGGCCTATAAGTCGAACCACCGCCCAGCCAATCAAATTATGCTCCTCTGCTCATGTGACGCCGACGCTTGGAAGAAGCCGGTTAGCTATAGTAACCAACGCTAACGGCGCCGCCTCGGTGAGTATATTAACCCTTTATTTGCCTTCTATGTTATTTGCTTTGGTGAGAGTCAGTAACCTGTAATACATGACACTTTTCTTAACAACAGGATTTATTGGATAATATCCGCGGGGAGCTTTTAATGACTGGAAATGGCAGTTTTGTTTTGTTTTTGTAGATTAGAGGAAATGAAAGGAAAATTACAGATAAGTTTAACCTGGTGTATTTCCTGTTATTTGTGGCTCTATAGGTTATACCTATACTTTAACTTTATATTCCACCTTTAGTGTAGAGTTTCAGGCAATCAAGGAAACAGGGTTTTTCTACTCTGACCAAAAGAAAACACATACAGATCTTAGCTGCCTTGAATGGTCACTTCCATCCAGAACATGTAAGCTGATACAACCACCCTGCATATTCATCCACACATGCCCTTGTGTGAGCATGGACAGCTTTCCATTTAGCATGTGTTCACGCTGGAGAGGTCGTACCAAACAACACATTAATTTAAAAAAAAAACTTACAATGACCCTTTTACGCTGTGGTAAAAATGTGACTTCTGTCTATAAAAAAAATTAAAAAAAACTGCAAGTGCCAATGCAGAAAAATAAAATGCAAGCAGACTGTATGTGACAAAATGATATATTACAAAAGGTTGCAAAGAAATCACTGAGTTTTTGAAATAATCTTAGAGGTCACGACCTACAGCCACTGCTTCTGATTCTGGGTATCGATCATCTCCACAAAGCTCCATATGTGCTTTTGATGGCAATCTCGGTGAAAGAGAGGTCTGCTGTCTTGTTGCCTATTTCCTCTCAGGGTAAAACTGAGCCAATTTCACCATGTAATAACACCTCAATTACCTTACAATAGAGAGTCGAGACGTCAGAGCTACGAAGCCATTACTGGTAGAAATGACATCTCAGAATGTCATCTTTCACTCTGCTATTTATTGCGCTCTGAAGATGGTGAGCATTTTCAGCTTTCTTTCTTGAAAGTGTAAGAGGATAAAATGAGGGCCCTTTTTTTTTCTCTTTTTTGGACGATTGAGGACCAAAGTTTCTGACGTCTGCACCGATACTCCACCTTCACAGTGGGTTGTACTGTACAAGAACCAGCGAACAGACAGAGATATATTGCTTTACTAATATTAGCAGCTCTAATATAATGTAACATTTTGAAAATATTGAGCTTCCTGGCTCTGGAAACAGTGTGGAGTTGTGTCCATGTGCTGTCAGCAGTACTGCACTCAGCCTCAGAGATAAAAACCCTAATCGGACCATAATTAGGCACGGTCCTTTCACTGGAGCCATAGGAAAGAAGCATCGCCGGCTAATGTCAATAACTGTGTCACTGCATCCAAGGTTCTGTCTTGCCAAATTACGTAACATTAATAATGTGTAATTACAGGGAAAAGATTGAAGTGTCACTGTGCTGAAAGGCGAAATTAAATGCTTCACAGCGAGAGGGGATGTAATCCTGGGACACAGTCTGAATGAGGGATGGCTTCCTCTGGCTTCACTCGCCTAAATTATGGAGCGCTGTTAAGTCACTCCTGAGTTGCGTGCGTGTGGAGTCGCTCAGCTGCTGGATTTCTTAATGTTTTCCTGACGAATGCTGATACAATAGCAGCTGCAGGCTTTTCAACCACATTCTTAAGTTACAGACAGTATTAATGAACACCACAAGGTTTACCCAACCTGCCAAGGAGATGTGTTGATGACTCAATGTAGATAGTTTTAATTAGTGCTAACTGATCTTACAGTGCATTAAATATACTGTTAATGTGCTTTTAAAACTGTGAACTGAAAAACTGAAACCAGAAACTGAAAACAGATTCAGCAACTTAGAACAGTTGCGGACACCCGAGTGCATTCATGTCTACAGTTACATGGAAAAGTAAGTATCCCATTAGAATTGTTGACCTTTTTTGACATATCTGTTTCAAAGACTTTCAAATATTTGTTCATATGACATAAAAATGACATTTGTAGTCATTAAAAAAAAAAAAAAAATCAGATCAGACGTTCTAATTGTTCTGCCACATCAGAGGATCTGCAGGTACCTCTTGCAATGTTTGGTGTCAACGTAGGTTGCACAAACTTGAGCTGCATTGGAGGTGTGCCAGGACAAAGCCTTTGCTGTCCAAAAAGAAAATAAGAGTGAACCTCCAATTTGCCAATGGACATATTGGCAAAGATTAGGCCTGCTCTGGACAGACGAATTAAAGATAAAGCAGTTTTGGACACAGTAATGGTAGACAATTTTGGTGTTATTCAGAAGAAGAACCTCGGAGCAACTGTGAAGTATAGTGGTGGAAATTCTTCACTGCCTCAGGGACTGGGCAGCTTCACCGAATCACTGAATCATATCAAGGAGTGCTTGAAGAAACTGTGAGGTCACCTGTCTGAAAGTTGAACTAGAAATAGATCTTTCAATGAGACAATGATTCTAAGCACTATATCAAATCTCTGTCTCTACACTGATTGAATGGGTTGCCATGATAAGGGTACAGATATTCAAGCCCCCTCATGATGAATTGGAACAACTTTGGAGATTCCTGAACTTTCTCATCTAGCACCATCTATTCATGTGTCCAGTGCTGTGGTTTTCAACCAAACCTCCAAATCCAGCACCACATAGAAGATGATCATTATTTGCTATAAAACTGACCAAGAGATACTATTCAATTAAATTATATTACATTTTATTTATATAGCACAAATTTACAACATATGTCATCTCATAGCGTTTTACATAGTAAGATACAAACAGAGCAGGCTCACCCATTAGGCAATATAGGCAAATGCTAAGGGTGCCGTGGCCTCCAGAGGGCGCCACAAATCAGGAATAATTTCACCTTCAATATAATTATATTAAAACTAATTATTACTATTAACTCTTAAAATGGAAAAGCTCAAATTGATTGAAATGTAAAGCAATGCCCAATTAATATTACTACAACACAATGCTATTTGATTTCTTTTGTAAGCGCATGTAAATCGCCGATGGAGGAGTCGCCATATAAAATCTCGCCTAGGGCGCCACATTGGGTAGGGCCAGCTCTGGGTACAGACCTTACAAATCATACACAGAACAGAAAACAGAAAACCTAACAATCCAAAGTTGCTTTTGGATTCCAGTCAGCGACGGTAGGAAGGAACCAAAAAAACCCTAGGATAGGGAGGGGGAGGGAAAAACCTCCGACAGAACCAGGCTCAGGGAATGCGCCCATCTGCCTTGACCGGTTGGGGTGTCCTGTTACTACATTACTGAATCATTAGGTAATTAGTTCATAACTATCTCTAAATCAACCACATTCCTCTGTTTTTTTTTACCAAGTTCTTCTTGATAATCTCATCGTTACTGAAGAGTTAGTCACACTTTTCGCATACCCCCTAATAGTGACACATTACATCACATAGTTACTCTACATTACCTTATGACTGCCTCACCAGTACCTACTGTATGTTCATTTAAGCAAAGTGAAGCATCGTACTGAGTATTTACTAAACAGTTCCCTAATACTGAACAAATGATGAATACATAAGCACAAACAAATGACAGTGCTGGCTGTATATATGATATAATAAATGACATTCCTAGTGCAGGACTCCATGTTGTTCACTTTTGTTAAAAAGAGACTTATCTGGGGTATTAGGTTTTGCGGCCTGAAATAAAAGTCTGCACAAAAGAAGCACTAACTATTTCTGTCAAAGCGTCTAATTGAATCAGCCATTTATCAAGACACGCATTGAACCATGTGGCGAATGGCGAATGAAAATGGATTGAAGGATGAACTGATTATTGATTGCCACATAATTATTCAACGTGTTTTTCTGCTAATCATTCCTCATGAGCTAGCTGTCACGTAACAAATTAAGCAAATTGTCGAAAGGCTCAGCGTCGAATCTATAAAACTGCTTCCCAAACCAAACAAACTACACATGCATGTTTCGCCAAAGAAAGATAGTTCCCAGACTCAGATCCACCTGATTGGCTGAGTATTATCCCTAACTTTACTGAATGAAGTCACAGTGGTTGCTAAGACATCCATGTTCCACTACAAAAGCTCTATATCTCAGACTAAAGGTCTCTATATAATTCCCTGCCAGACTAATTACTTGCAGCAGGTAAAGGCTGTGACCTCATAGTTATCATTAAGGTGCAAAAACTGGTGCACAGTTTGGTCTAGTGCATGCAAATGTTACCAGCAAAATATCCACAAAGGTCAAGGAAGAAGCAAAAGCATTTATAATGTATGAACAATAACAAAAGGCCCTCGAATTAGCTTTCAAAAACAGGCTATACATGGATGGAGTCACGGGTGTAATATCGATTCATCTTTTGTTGTGTTTCTTTTTTAGCCGGAGATGCAGCTTTCTATTTATACACACACACGCCGGCTGTTTTCCAGTTATCTATCTCTCATTTTGTGTTTTTGACAATGCTATCAAAGATATAATTCAAAGCCCCGATGTGGCAAAAGTACACCTGCTCCCTGAGAAAGAGCAGCACAGCAGCATCCTCGGAGAGCTGCTCTGCCACAGAGAAAGCTCCTGAGAGGGCCAGCACTGATAAATCTCACACATTTCCTCCGTGATGTGAGAGAGACCTAAAGAGGAAGGCACTTCATCACCGGGAAAGGCTCTCTCCGATCCGCCTTCAGCACTTCTCGCCTTAATACGGAAGAGGAAATGGCACTAATAATGTTTTCGGGCATGTTTGGTTTTGGGGAAATGGTTTCATATATCAGTTTCATGGGAGATGGGGGGAAGGGGCTGTTGATATGGATGCCTGGTTACAGCAAGAAGTGCTACGTTGAAGAATTTCACTTTTTTTTTTCCCCGATAAGGTCTTTGAATTATGCTTGTTGCCTGTTTTATTACACACCGCAATGTGAGATTTCACTTGTCGGCTTTGTTTGCTTTTTTTTTAATGTCTTTTATTTTTGACTATATCATAAAACATTCCGGGGCAATGGGATTTTGAGGGGATTGCCAATATTTGCGCTGACATGTCTCCTCCAAAATAGCTATTTCCAAACATCACGCGCCACACACTGATTTGGTGAATGATCCTGTTAACTTTATTGCGCTGTTTATTTTCGAGTCAAATGGCACTCCGGTAAGCTTCTCCTGTACTCATAAGAATTCATCAAATGTATGCGGCGTGATCCTGCTCATTATGTGACTTTGCTGTGGTGCAGAAACTCCAGCAGGAGAAGTCTTTGTCAGGAGTTTTGTTTCTCATTACCCAGAGGGCTTCAGCGCTCCATATTTCTTCTGCAGCAAGTCCCCAGGTTATACCAGTGTTATCTCTTTATTGCCTTCCCCTCCCTCCCAACTAAAAGACACCGTTGGCATTGATTAAGGTGCGCTAAGAACCTGCTTATGTGTTTAAATTATCTGTGCCTAATGCTCGGGGCAAGCGTTTGCAGCGGTGCCCTGGGACCGCATTATTCCTGTGATGGAAATTCTTTGAGGATCACAGCTTTGCATCCTATTTGGTTGCATAGCCATGAGAGATGCCACAGGGCTTGAAGGCCATTATAAATACATTGATTAATTCTTGCGCTCTGATAGATGGGGGGAAAGTTAAGGGAGACGAAGAGCGGCGGAAGAACTCGTGAAAGCATCGCTCACAAAAGCTCTAATTATAGTACAGTTGTTGTGCATTGTTTTTGTTTAGGACTGTACCAAATGCAGCAAGTTCCATATTAAACAGTTCGTGTTGGGGAAGAAGGACAACCTCCCCTGTGGCATTTTACATTCCTGTGTCTCGGCATTGTATCGCAGTGGGACAGATTTGTCTGTGTCAGTGTTTTTTCTGAGGCCCTCTGAGGAGAGTGTGTGTGTTGTATAGATTTGAGTAAAGCTCTTGGTTTCAGTTTCCTTTGTTGCTCTGTGCACTCTGAACTTTTGGGTCTATCGATCGTGTGGAAAGTGTGATACTGAACTTTACTACGCCCAAACCCTGGCTGAAGAAATGGTGACGCTTGCTGAATGCAAAAGTATATTTCTGACAGGCTATAGAAGTGCAAGCTAACAAAGATACAGTCAAACATACTGTGGCTTTTACCATTGAGGTTGAACCACTAGGAAAAAGATACGCCTTTTACTTACAAATATACTAAGATAAAAGAAAAGAAAACACAAACACAATGAAGATCATACTGGCAATGAATCAAAACGAGACAGTTGTTAATCAGACTCCTTTGAAAATGGAATAAAATATCATAAACTGCTCTAAAGCAATAATCTTATGACATTTTTCCTCACAGAGCCATGCAAGACAATTATTTATTTAGAAATAGTTTTTGCCAAATCTTAAAATTTACTCAAATCCTATATGACTTTCTTGCACACTCTCTGAAACAGATTATAATCAGTATACTTCATGGATGTATTAAGAAGAACTGGATACTGGATTCAAATATAGCACCCTTCACTTGAATTAAAAATTGCTCGCCCGGTGCATTAGTCAAAAAAGTTGTGTAGCTTCCGGGTTTGCTTCCGCATTACGAGTCCCACTGCACGTGCACACTAGTGTTCCCCCCGCTGGCCCTGCCCACAGGTTACACAGACATCCCAAAAATAAAACACTTCTGCAGGGGTCGGGGATGTTTTACAAATATGAAACCTCCGTGGATTAAAAATTCATAATAGGAAATAATAAAAACCTGCCCTTGTTTGCAGTTGGAGGTGTCCTGTCAACAGTTTTACAGAAGACTCTTGTTACAGTGTGTTCTAGCTGGAAAATATTTTTTTGGGCTGCAGGGATTTTTTTTTCATTACAATACCACAAACAGTCACTGGGAAAAACTGGCAGTGAGCCTGTGTGGTAGCACCATGTTCTAATCTCTTGATATACACCTATTGTATTGTTATGTTCACAATGGACCTCCTCATATACCTATTGGGCATCCCTCATTCTGAAGAACCCAATGACATGTTAATAAAAAGGATACTGTGTGTAATAAGGTTTACCTCTTTGGAATAAAGTAAAGTAGCCTAATACATAGACATACACTATGTTGCTAAAAGTATTGGGACATCTGCTTTTACACGCACATGAACTTTAATGACATCCCATTCTTAATCCGTATGGAGTTGGCCCACTTTTTGCATCTATAACAGCCTCAACTCTTCTGGGAAGGCTTTCCATAAGTTTTAGGAGTGTGTTTAAGGGAATATTTGACCATTCTTCTTTTTGTGAAGCCAGGCACTGATGTTGGGCCAGCTGGCTCTCAGTCTCCACTCTAATTCATCCCTCTTGGTATGCTGAAGCATTAAGAGTTCCTTTCACTGGAACTAAGGGGCCAAGCCCAACCCCTGAAAAACAAGCCAACACCATAATCCCCCCTCCACCAAACTTTACACTTGGCACGATGCAGTCAGGCAAGTACCGTTCTCCTGGCAACTGCCAAACCCAGACTCATCCATCAGATTGCCAGACAGAGAAGTGTGATTGGTCACTCCAGAGAACACGTCTCCACTGCTCTGTGGCGGTGTGCTTTACACCACTGCATCCAATGCATTGCACTTGGTGATGTAAGTCTTGGATGCAGCTGCTCGGCCATGGAAACCCATTCCATGAAGCTCTCTACCACTGTTCTTGAGCTAATCTGAAGGCCACATGAAGTTTGGAGGTCTGTAGCTATTGACTCTGCAGAAGTCCATTCATGAAATTTCATGAATGGTCTTATTGCACAGGTGGCAACCTATCACGGTACCACACTTGAATTCACTGAGCTCCTGAGAGCGACCCATTCTTTCACAAATGTTTGTAGAAGCAGTCTGCAGCCTAGGTGCTTGATTTTATACACCTGTGGCCATGGAAGTGATTGGAACACCAGAATTCAATTATTTGGAGGGGTGTCCCAATAC
>OMNN01032637.1:0-10052 GCA_900302755.1 Chromis chromis | reverse complement strand
GGGTTGTTTGTCTGTTATTTTGGGGCAGTTGACGTGATGTGAAAAGTCCTTTGTACCTGCAAAGAAATTTGTGG
The DNA here is from genome assembly GCA_900302755.1 of Chromis chromis. Classification (NCBI taxonomy): domain Eukaryota; kingdom Metazoa; phylum Chordata; class Actinopteri; family Pomacentridae; genus Chromis; species Chromis chromis. The sequence goes on along the minus strand of OMNN01032637.1, from coordinate 9,978 downwards.
TTGAGAGAGAAAGAGAGAGAGAGAGAGAGAGAGAGAGAGAGAGAGAGAGAGAGGGAGAGAGAGAGAGAGTAGAAAACAGCCTATGGCTACATGCGTTATCAGCAATTACAGCCTTCTTAGAAGCATTCTCTTTATGCAAATGACTGTGGTGTGTTAACAGGTCATATTACTACCGAGCTGACCAACTGACCACAGTTTTTGCGGCCTGGGTCATCACAACATGTCGTTACATTTTTGGGAAGGTGCACAACATAGTCTGATGTCACAAACAGGAGCTTGAGATTTATACTCAAATTGAGCAGCTGGTTGATTGTCCTGTACAGTGTGAGAGGAGAAGTCATAGATTCTGACGAGAAGGCTGATTAAGACTGAAGCTCAACGGGGTGACTTAACGCATCATTTAATACAACTGGTCCAGTGTCTGCAGTGTTCATGGCTAATCATGCTTACATGCTATAGCTAATAGGAAACAATTAGTGTGCTGCCAAAATGTTCTGGGTGGAGCTTGAAGAATTTAATTTTGGATTGATTTTGGATGGATGTAGAAAGTACATTTACATGCTCTTGGTTTGAATTTATTTGAGTTTTGGATATTAAAATTTGGTAGCTGTTGTTCAGATTTGGTTTGAGATCAGTGCTTGATACTATATGTAAATAAATAACTCATAATATAAGACAAACAGCTTTCAGTGACTTTCATTTTGTGAAATTAGCTGTCAGAGTAATAAGGTTGGAGGCTCCTGCTTTAAACCCTGATTTAGCGAGAGAAAACCTTTTAATGGGGGAAAAATGTCAGAAACCTCAGGAAGACTAATAGACTGACAGAGACTAGATGTTGTGTGTGCACAAAGAGCAGTGTAGTAATAAATTTACGGTATAGACATGCAAGTAAAATGAATTTTAGTTATATTTGGGACTGGGCCCATATGCAAGAATTATTTCATTTAAACGTATTCCCTTCATGCCTTTGACCCTTGTCCAACAGCCAAGGATTTAACAAGGAAAAAAGCCTTGCTCTCCTACCTGAACCCTGTAACAAAGGATAATACTATAACATGGATCATTGTTAAGTGCCTTGCCCAAGGGCAGCTTGATGATATTTCCTGAAGGAGCGGAGAGTGTTAGTCATTCACCTATCCTTTCCTCAAATTTTCCATTTCGTCGAACAAGCCAGCTTCTCTTAAATCTACAAGCTTAGTCAATATTCACAGTGGAAGATTTGACTGCTTTAAACATACTGATGGTTTTGTACAACGTCTCCAGTCATTGAATTTTAGTCTGGTGATGGTCTTGAGGTTTAAGCAGACACTTATTTCCTCTCTAAAAGTTCCAGCAGCCTCATGAAAACCTCTTCCCCTCTTGCACAGTGCCCTTTGGAGGTCCCCATTGTAGCTGATTTAAACGTGCCCTCTGCCTGTTTTGGGTCTTTTTTTTTTCTTTCTTTTTCTGTTTTTTTTTTTTACTGCATCTGGTTCCCATCCGGCTTCCTGAGGTTTAGATTAAACCATCTTGAGTTTCCAGCTGCTGGAGAGCCCGTTCCAGTGACTGTAACCCTGAATGGATGAACCAGAGAAAAAGGAAGGGAGAAAGAGAGCGTGATGGACAGATTTGGGGGTATTCTGGAAGCAAAAGCGAGATACATAAAAAGAGAAGCAACCGCAAAGTGAGGTAGTTGAAGTCTTTCCGTGCCCCATGTGAGAAGTCATCTACGGTCAGTTCACGATAAGGTGATTGGCGGGATACAACAACAGCAGTGTCTAGTTTCGTGGTGAAAGAAGATTTGGCCCCTGACTCTCAAATGTTGAACTTTAAATATTATGTATACTATTTTTTAAGTGTATCTATTCCAAAAAAAAAATCCAGCTCAGATGATGTGGCTGCAGTAGTCTTTTAAACTGGTACTGATGTATGTCTGTCTACAGCAGTCTGTAGTCTGTATTCTGTGTTGAACAGAAACACAGTTCTATATTGTACATGCAGGATAAACACCACCCTGCAATAGGCTGGCGGCCTATCCAGGGTGTCCCCTGCCTTCGCCCGAGTCGGCTGGGATAGGCTCCAGCCCCCCCACGGCCCTACAGAGGATTAAGCTGTGTATAGATAATAGATGGATGGATGGAGGATGTACACCAATCAGGCATAAGATTATGACCACCTGCCTAATATTGTGTTGGTCCTCCTTATGTGGTCAAAAATGCTCTGAACCATTGGGCATGGACAAGAGGACCTCTCAGGGTGTCCTATGGGGTCTGGCACCAGGACGTTGGCAGTGGATCTTTTGGGTACTCTGGTAGTATTCGTCCAGCCCTACACAATTCACACACAATGTAAAACTAAAAAAATATTTCACATATTATGCTTTATTTCCACACCATGTTGTGTTTATTGTATGATGTCTAGTTTGATGACACAAGGCTTTATGTTCGAGCTGTCCTTAACTCCGTATGTTGGTTATTTGTGCTTAACTGCGCAGTGCTGCAAGTCGCATTAACAGCCACAGTAGTGATGTTACACAGGTGCACGGTATATGTCTGCAGGAAGACACAAAGACGAACATAAATTTGTTGCATAAATAAACTGAAAAACACATGCAGGTAGCAGAGCCATTGCAGATTCAGATGTTGCATCTGGCTTTCATGTCTTTTTTATAGTATGAGTGTTGCAGCTGTGCTAGTGACATCTAGTGGAGTCAGCTAGTAAGTTTATATTCAGAGCTGATGGATACAAACTCCAAATTAAGCACACGGTTTGAGGAATAAGATGAATGTATTGTTCTTGCAGTAGTAGTCTCAGTAACAGTCAGTAGTAGTCATAGTAGGCACAAGACCTTAGACTTAGACAGACTTTATTGTCATTCAAATATACAGCAAGTGCACACAGAGTGAAATTCTGTTGCAAATAGCTCAGCACAGATTTAGGATATATAAAAAGTATGTGACCTTAAGACCTTAAGACTCTTCTGGTGTCATTTTGTATACTAAATATAATTATGTGCACTGTACTGTGCACTGAAGAACTGTAAGCCAGTCAAAATAGATGCTTTGCTGGATTTTTGACAAAGATGTTGATGCTACTGACTTGCAAGCCAGACGTGAGATATGAAACATCGCTGTCTTCACCAATCTGTTAAAGTAACATTCTGTTTTTCAGACATAGATCCCTTTTAATGTTCCACACAGCGTCACTCAGGCAGACCAAAGACCAAGACAGCGACAGAGAGAGTACATGCACGATGTTTGTTATACATGCAAAACTGGATAGTACATCAAGTGATGTATAATGCATATTATTACTCCAAAAACCAAGACTAAGTCTAAATCTGCTATGTAACAAATTATTTAAATGCATCCTATAAACTGTGTGACAGCTCACCCTCCTGATGTGAAGAAAACTACACAGATTGATCCTGTCTCCATGTTAGGGATAATGTATAATTCTAAGTGATTAATGAAGCGACTGCTCTTCCATGTGCGAAGCTCACGTCACGTGCATCCTAATGCTGCAGGTATTTAACTAATTTAGAGGAAAGACTCCTACAAACAACTGGAAGCAACAAACTAAAGGTCAGCTCCTATGTTTTATCAAAACCTGGATTACATCCATTATTGGTGAGACTCCGTAATCTGACCTGTCTGTCTTTGTTGCAGTAAAGTTTTATTTTTATGGGCATTTCAGTTTGTAATAGATGTAAAATTATGGGGCGAAATGAGTGACTTTGACAGCAAGTAGTAGAAAAGGCCTTCCTTAAACCACTTCACACAACTGGAAGTACATCGCTTGTGCTGGTATATCTGTTAATGTGACGGCATGTCGTTGCACCCTACATGCCTGCACCCTAGCAAGGTTGGTGTTGCAACCTCTATGGAAAAGTGACTAGGGTGCTTATTGAAACATGAAGTAATTAACCTAACAACTATTTTGTAGATGAATAAGTTAATCATTTGTACTATAAAACAAAGAAAAATGGTGAAAATACTTCCTTTTTTATATTAAAGAACAAAGGAAAGCTGCAAATTCTCACATTGGAGAAGTTGGAAACATCATTATCAAAACCTAATCAGTTGTTTCAATTCAGTTCCAGAATCTTAAAGTATTTAGTCTTTTTTCTTTGTTAGGATTCCAAATTGTACATTTTCAGTACATTTCCAAAGTCATGATTTGATTAATATTCACCAGCACAATGTGACATGTTCATACAAAATCGTTTCAAGTATGCTAAATCCATCCACAGTGTGTACGTTAAAGAATCATTTTAATGTTGTGATGCTCTCAGACGCTTCTTTAACTTCTCTAACCTGCTGAAGCTATAAACTTATATTCATAAGGACTTAATTGCACCTTTTAGTGTTTGTTTTCATTTTCCTAACCAGAAGCTGTCTTTGAGACCTTCGGGTTAGAAGCTAAGACAAACAAACCAACATCAGAGACGATAAGACACAAACGTCACCTTTCCACAGTTTATTTCCTTTTAAAATAATTCATACAAATGCATACAGTCACAAACATATCTTTGTCATGTTGTCAGTTTTGACCAAAAATAATGATATTTACTGTAGAATATAGAATATGTATACTGTATATTGCTACGCCTACTACTTTACCATAAAGGGGACCAAGGTAGGCAACAGTGGACTGTGTGTTACTACCAGGGATGGAATTTCAAGGAGCACCTCGACACTTTAAAAGCTAGTTTTTACGTGTGGCACCCATCGGTTTGAAGGAGGAATGCTTACAGCTTATGAAAAACTAGCAAAGAGTTTCTCCCCCCTCACGAAATGACAGGCATCTGGTGAGGAAAGATTAAAGTTTCCAGCACTAATTTCAGGATTTTTTTGGGCTCTAGCCTGACAGTACCTTCTGTGCTAGACACCCCGCTCAGATTCCAGCTAGCGAGAGCTCCACACTGACCTGAGCGGTAAGATGCTCACCAATGGCTAGTGAAATTTCCATCCCTGATTGCTACGCTTACTACCTCACCATGAAGAAGACCAGGTAGGCAACAGTAAACTGTTTTTTTTACTACTCAGCTGCTGGTAGAAGGGGATCCAGAAAGCACCGTCACTCAGCCTACTAACACGTGAACTGGAATCAGTGATAAATATTCCAGAGAGAAAAAAGAGTTTTGGACATTTTGCCACTGACACGACAATATCAGCATCTAGTTTACATTGTGAGGAATGTAACCAGTAAAAGTTACCAGCTGAATTTGGTAACGAAAGTTTGAGTTCAAAGCATCTTTAATTTTCAGAAAATGTTGTGTATTTCGATGGCAGTCTTTGTAATGATGCCTTGTGGAGAGTATTAGCCATTACCCCTCCTCCCAGTGCTGCTTTTTTAGACACAGATACAACCAAGTCACATTGACACAGGCAGGCAGAACACCATATGTACACATAGACACAGAGGCCACAGAGGGTGGCTAAACGGTATACTCAGGAAGAACCCATCTTGAAATGTTAAAGGGATACTAGTTTGGAGGAATCGTTCTGACATGCTGTTGCGAAATGTATTTAATCCGTTGTGCATATATGCAAGATGTCACTCAAGTTTGTTTTTGTTCTCACAAGCAGGTTGTTCCTCTTTTAGAAAGTTGATCAAACTGACAAGCTGTGTAGTCGGATTTGGATGTAGATTGAAAATATGAAAATCTGGTTTGACCTAAATTCAAACACACAACAGTTCCTCTGTCAGGAACCATTAACCTCCCTTAACTGGATGTGACGTCTGTACAAGCAAGTGCAGAACTTCATTTAGAAAATAAAGTGGAGTTGTTGCGACTCTGTTGGGTGATCAGACATGCCTATAGCTGGAAGGGCGACCTCAGTAAAAAATACTGATTTAGCAGCATGAAGCAACGCAGTGATTCATCAAACTGTTAATGCTCCATGACCTGCACAATTACTGTGTGCGATACAGGAAGTACTGGATCATTAGACAGAAAGAAGACATAATAAAAAAAAATTTTTTTACAAGAATGTTTCTCAAGCTATAGGCCATTACGAACTCTCAGTGCATCACCTTGTTAGTTTATAAATTAAAATAGCGACAAGGAATGAAGCCGTCCCTGCCAAGCATACCATTTCACCACCTCTCTACAGCCTTTTCTCCCACAACCCCCTCGATTTGGGTCGAACATTTACACAAGTCCCAAGAGCAAAATCACATGCCCCTTAAACATAACCAACAAAAGCAAACATTAGAACAACTTTAGCAACTCGTTAAAGTTCTTTTTCTAATGTAGCGGGACACGAAAAGGCAAGCAGGTAGAAAAACAAAAGCACTAAGTGGCATAAAAAGGAATTTTTTTTAAACAGAAAAACTTTTAAAAATAATATACCAACTGCGGAAACTTAAGTTCCTGAGATGGTGTGCAAAAAGCTGCCTCTTTTTTGGGGGGCTTGCTAATTTGGGGACAAATGAAAACAAAACAGATATTGTATTCTCTAACCAGTTTGGCTACAGAGATCACCTTTGTTTTTGTTAAGACTGGAATACAAATATCAGTATCTTTTTGCTGTAAGTCTAAAAACTGTACACAGACAGGTTACATTCATTTCATAACCTACTAACTTTGCTTGTACATCAAACTAAGGAAAGGACACAGAAAAGAGAGAAAGACATGAAACCCGCCCCTCTAACTTTGGACACACTACAGTCTAAGACAGCGGAATTTGATTCAGTATTTTTCTTCCCAAATCAACAGATAGTTATTCTTTTTTACTTCTGGCAGAGAGTGTGAAGATCGACCTGTGATCAGAAGATCAACTTCTGGTTGAGGCAGAGGACAACTGTCTTGCTCTTCGATGAGAGCCTCCAAACAGATATCCACTCCTCTTTCTCATCTTCATCTTCTTCCTCTTTGGAGAGAGAACTGGCTGTTGGGAACCAATTGCCAGAGAGTTGTGAATCGATTCTTATTGGGACCTCAACCGGTCAATCCGACACCCGAACCTGTCTGATAACAACATGTCACTAGGGAACTTGCCGTGCCAACCTCCTCCAGTCACCGGACAACACGGTCAAGCGCGTGTTGCATGTGCGTGGCTACAGTTGGTCATTCGGATGCTGCTCTCTGTCGCCCTCTGGTGGCTTCACTGTGTTTTGTCCGGGAGAGGGTGCGTGAGGAGGGTGTGTGACAGCGGGCGGGAGGGTGTGCGTGATCGGCACGGCGCTCGGCACGATGCCTTCAACGGGTGGAGGGAGGCCGCCGGGTGGCAAGCTCACCACTCCTGGGGGATACCTGGAGAGGACAGAGATAAGTCTAAAAGAAGGAATGACACAAGAATAGAGAGTCACGGATTACATTGACCTCAGAACCTGTAGCAGTTTCTGGGTGGTTTTAACTCCTGTCCCATTTTTACTCACTGTGGGATCATTTTTCACAACAATTTAATGTCATTCGCCTCTATGGAAACAGCACAACCATGACCAGAAGCAGAGAGAACTCAAAAATGTCTTTTGTGTTGTTTGACGCAGTTATAATACCATAGATCAAAAAAAAAGAAAGCTGAATTTCTTGGAAGCCAAAAATCAACATGTACAACTTCCCTGAATTTTAGTGACGTCACTGTTGGGTGCAGCTGAGTCACTTATGGCTTCATGGTTTCGCTAACATGCGCATAATTTTTTGTTTTTTACAGAATCTGCAGTTTATTTAGGCAAATCTTCAAATGAGACATGTAGATTAAAGTGATTTTGATAAAATATCACAATTTTAAGCATAGACTTGGTTGATTTTCCCGACATAACTGCACGTCACAGATGAGTAGTTCAAGGACTGTTTGAAGTCTAATGAGGGTTTCTATTGTTGCAATGTCTGGCTCTAATAAATGGTGTGATTTTGGCGATTTTTAACATGCCTTTCGAGAGGTTCAGAGGCTTAAAATTATTAAGCCTGATCTAATTACAGCATTCAATCCCTTATTAATCCCTAGTAGTATCTCACCATGCTGGTAGCTTTAGTTTTATTTGATTAGGTTGTGACATGTTCCTGCCACCACTTAAATACAACAGAAGTAAACTGAATTTCATTTCTCATGCTTACATTAAATATTTTAATATTGAAGAGTACCATCCTTTTTTCAGAGCAGTTTACATGTTGCTGTAGGTGATTCTCAGATTATACTGCGAGGGCCACCAAGAGGTTTAACTGCAGAAACTGTTTTATGGGCAGAAATGGGGGTGTTGAATTTTTTGTGTGTTATATTTCAATGCTGTGAGCAGAAAGGAAAATTTTCTTCCACTCTCAGAGGTCTCAAAACTTAAACTCATATTTTTCATACTGCCACTACATTTTGTATAATATGTAAGGGGGGGAGCAGTGTTTGGACACAAGTTGCAAGCTGTGAGCCTCTAAGGTGAACTGTGTTGCTATTTCTAGTCAGATACACCCTGCAAACATTCCTCAGTACCTCAGAATGTGTTGTTGCTTTGGGTTTGTTATTGTGTGGCTGAATTCCTCATGCCATGTAGAGACACTGTCTACCCGTCGGTATAATTATAGACTGTTGTGCTGCCTCTCTTATCATGTGCAGTCATCACATCTGTGAGCACTAAGACACTATAAATCCCACAGGGCAGCGATACGCTCTGTATATCACTAGCAACACTTGAAAACAAAACACAAACATCTCCAGTCACTTGTAGCTCTATAATACCCGTCACAGTTAAAATGTTGATTCTCTAAGATACACTGATCAGGCATAAGATTATGACCACCTGCCTAATATTGTGTTGGTCCCCCTCAGGGTCCGAAATTAACACCTGCCAAGCGCGGGTAGATTTTCCATTTGGCGAGTACATTTCACAGGGCCATGCACCACATGGCGGGTAACTTTTGTAAATAAAATACTGTTGTTATTAAGTTTAAACGATAACAAGTTTTGGCATCGTGTTGGTATAACTGCAACTTCCCTTTATTTCTCCGCTGCTGTCTGGGACATGCTAAGCGAAAGTTTTGCGCCTTGGGTCTAAATGGGTTAAACGGGTTGAAAAGTTGATAAACATTTGATCAATAAAATAAATATTGCCTACATTTTGCTCTGACTTCCTTCTTTAGTTTATTTTTTTTTTTTTAACAATATATTTATTGAACATTTTTCTTAGAACAAACAATACAGAAAACACAGATAACAGCTCAGGCACAACAAGACAATAAAAGGATAAAAATAAAAAATAGGCGTCAATTATCATTGGGCATCTCCACATACACCCTTGCCCCCACCCACCACATGGTATACTCAGGCGCCACTGACAGGAGAAAAACAAAGAGGTTATACAGGTACCAGATCATTCATATAGCTGGAGTTCACATAGATTGATCAAACCAATTCAGAAGATCCTGGTAATGGGAGAAGATAGTGTAGGTCCAATGTATTTTAAATATGGGTCCCAGACTTTATGGAAAGGGTCCACTGTTGAGTGAAGCATACATGTAATGTACACTGCAAAAAGTCAGCTTTCAAAAACAAGAAAAAAATATACAAAAATTGGGGGAATATTACTTAAAATAAGCAAAATTATCTGCCAACAGAACAAGAAAATTAGGCTTGTCAAGATTTTCAAAAACAAGTAAATATATCTTACCTTAATGAACCCAGAAAAACCTTAAAATTAGTCAGTTTAAAGTAGGCTACTGTGCCAACTGTACTTTATAAGTACATATTTTCCATTGTTTCATTGAAAATAAAACAGTGGATTCCATTTGGCTGTCGTGTTTTATGTGAAGAGATAAAATTGTGTAAAAGTCATGATTTCTTATTTCAAGCATGAAATAAGATTTTTACACTTGTGAGTGTTGTGGAAATGGCTTTGTAACTGTTGATATTCTAGTTTCAAGCATATATTACTCAGAATAGGTCATAAAATCTCAGTAACAAGAATCTTATTGAGATAATTAAGGGCCAAAATGCTTAAAACAAGTCAAATCTCATAAAAACTGCTTAGTGAGTAGAATTATCTTATCAGACAAAAAATAAC